>PVJO010002619.1:0-139781 GCA_004026905.1 Hystrix cristata
CGGCCTTATAGCAAATACAGATTGAGACAATTAGCTACTTCTAACTTTATGCAAGCAGTAGCAGCGGGAGGCGTGCCAAAACAATGACGAAGGATTAAACAACAGCATGGGAACTTGATCAGAAGCTCCCAAACTTTACTGCCAGCACCTGGTATTTCTACAGCACTACCTCCTAGATTGTGAAAGGCAGGGGCCCTTCTCCCAGACCCCGCCCCTCAGTCTACTTACAGCTCAAGGGAAAGTGAGGAAGAGAAGGGTTTCTGTCTCCGCCAACTCTTAATAGGGAGCAGAGCCAAGACAGGCAGGAAGAAGCATGCTCATTTCCAACCTTTTTGGCAGGCGCAAGTAGGAGCTAAAGCCATTGCCAATTCTATTTTTTAATACAGATTTAAAAAGGGTTGTGTCTACACATGCAAAGGGAAGTGCACAATGCGCTGTGTTAATTTAAGTGGCACAACAATTTTTTCTAATTAAAAAATAAAATGCCTAAAACTTTCCTGGCTATCCAAATATTTGTTTTACATGCGGTGATCCAAATTAAGGTGGGAGACTGAAGTGCAATAGTTTCTTCCGTAGTTGTATGTGTGTTCATCCCCACATGGTTCATCCCACAGCCCTAGGCTGAGCCTCACAGAGACCACCTAGGAATTTGCATCTCAAAACCAGAAGAAGAGACATTCTCTTTCTTTTGGAAACAGAGTTGAATTCCTAGATTCCTGGTATGTGGAATCTGATGTGAATGGCACTTTGATAGTTTGAATTGTATACATGTCAAGAGAGGGCAAGAGAGAATGAGAAAACAAGAATAAGGGGGAAGGAGGCAGTTAGGGAATAAAAGAGATTTCATTTGCATAATGGGATGAAATGAGGACAAAGGGCAATGAATGTTGTTTAAGATAAGTGCATATGCTTGGGCCTGAAGAGTTAAAAAAAACTGGAGTTCACAATAAAATGGTAGTTAAGTAATTTGGAAGAAGATCAAGGTATTGCAAATGCCTTTCCTGGAAAGATGTAGGTGCAATGAGGGAACAAATGTTTCTGGAGGACCCACATGGGAACTTTCATGCTGGGCTTTTTGTAGGGGAGCCTGGATTGTTTCATGAGAGCAGGGACTATGACCATTTGGTTTTAGTCTACATAATCCCCTGTGGGTAGATATTATTATTATTATTACCATTTTTTAAGACTCAGTTTAAAACTTGCCACCAGCTAGTCTTGGTATAATTGGGATTCAAGTTCAGGCCTGTATGACTGCAAATCTCACCAGAACTGCTATGACAATGACATCTGCTGACAGAGACAGGATGGGTGTTCTTGGGGGCAAGGGAAGTGAGAAAGGAGAGAACAAAGGAAAAGTGGTAGATGTAGGATCTTTTAGCAATCTGTCTATCTATTTATCTATCTATCTATTATCTACCTACCCACCCATTCACCCATCTATTTGTGTATGTAGCTGTAAACATTTACTAAATTCTTACTATGTCCTAAGCATTTTGTTTCATCTGATCTTCACCTTACAAAAAAGATAGTATCACCCCATTTCATGCATGAGGAAACAGATTCAAGTATCATACAGTGAGTTAGTGACAGAACCAAAGTCGGACCTTGGACTCGTCAGATGCCAAGTCACCACTCTGAACTACTTCCTGTACTGTTGCCCAAAGAGGAATTTTTAAAATAGTTCCAGTTATCTCTCTTCCAGTGGGTGAATATTTCCCATAGCCTGATTCCCCTGAATATTTATAAAGTAAAATTTGTATTTTCCACGAAAAGTTGTGCTGGAAAGATCATCCACAGGGAAACATTCATTTATTTAGTGTTAAGTTTAACAGGGTTTTTAATAGTGTCATTTTTTTACTGCTACTTTCAGAAATTCAAACACTCAACATGTACTAATAAAAAATAAAAATTGGAAAAAAAGAAACTCAGTCAAAAAAGACAAGCAGCAATACAAATCTGTCTACTACTCAGGATATCTACCGCTCCTCTTCAGAGCCCCTTGCAGATAGATTTCGTATAATTCCTCCTGAGATCACATGTTTGTATGTTCTGGGTCCCTTCTTTTTCTTATAGCTCCAGGCCTTGGGGGTCTTTTACATATGAGTACAGATTGCTCTTTTTCATGTGCTTAACAGCAACCTAGAAACCACTGTACAGATGTATTCTACCTTATGTATAGAGTCTCTAATTGTTGGGCAGATTTTTTTTTTTTTTTTTTTTTGCTTCTGGTCTTATGCCATCACAAATAATGTTGCAACGAGCATCCTTTTACCTATGCCTTTATATACTTGTTCTAGTGAGGTCAAGTTCTTGGAAATGAAACGGTTGGTTCAAAGGGCATTTTTGTCCAGTTTGAGGATTCCATAAAACCCAGCTGCACAGCCGAGTAACGAATACCCAATATGTTATAAACAAGAAGCACCGTGGTTAGAGCGCCAGCTCCGCAATCAGCCAGTCCCAGCTCTGCAACTCACGGCCTGTGTGACCTTGGGTGAGTTATTTAACTTTTCAAATCAGAGTTTACTATCAATTAAATGCAACAGTAATAATATTTTAATTATTGAACTAGCTGTGTCTTAAGCACTAGACTCAAACAATCTTATATGGTAGGTACTATTTAACAGTCTCTCTTACAGATGAGGAAACTAGGCCCAGAGTGAATATACCCTCTACCCAAGGTCACACAGCTGGTAAGTGGTAGAACCAGGATTTAAACCCCAGAAGTATGGCTCTAGAGCCCACGTTTTAACCACTTCCTCATAGTAAGTAGCATTAGGGAAGACAGGTGGAGAGCTAATAGATGGGAAGAGGGGCAGTGGACAAGGATGCATGAGCAGAGGGGATGGAATGTGAGCGAGTGCAGCATGGTGTACGGCCCTCAATCTTTGTGATATGGCTATAGCAAGACGTGATCTCAGTCCTTTGGCTGGCACACAACCTTCCGGGATGGAAAGATTTCCTTAAGACGTCATTTCCATGAAGAGGAAGGTGGGGAACAGAGAATCACGTGACTTAGAGAACGGCTGTACATTTTAGTCCAGAAATCGACAGAACCATGGGAATATATGTACTTCTTAGACAAGGAATAAATAGTGCTCATGAAGTAAGCTGCACCGAGTATGGAAAATTGACCTTCTGTCTGAGGGAGCTAAGACAGGAGGGGAGCTAGTGACTGCACACGACTTAGGCTGTGAATGACGGACTGTAGGACAGACCGTCAGGGAGATTCTCTCCCACAAAGTTTTGTAAAGGATGAGGCAGATTACTTCTGATTTCACGCTTTACCTACATCATCTCATTTACCCTCCCCGCTGCCAACAGCTGTCTTAGGGAGGTGGGACTGTTGTCGCCATTTAAAACTTTAGGAAGCTGAGGCTCGAAGAGGCAGTGTGGGTCTTGCCCAGAGGTCTGTACTCCTGCGCACTGCATTTAGCCTGAGGAGACCGTACAAGTCTCTCCCACAGAGAGTGCGGTTGAGATGACAGAGACTTGGGCCCATGTCTTGCTTGTGTGTGTCGCAAGCAAGGTGGGAAACCTGGAGCCACAAATCTCCTCGCTCTGAACCTCCGTGTTATTAACTGGTAAATGGGGTAGGAGGACCTTACAGCTGGATCTTCTAGAGGGAGGATTAGATGAGATGATTCATACAGAATACAGAGCACAGAGGCTGGAATTTGGTTACCCCTCCAGAATTACATCAAGAACTAGAAAATATACATATATTTTAAACCGGTGTCAAATGTCACAATGTTTAAATTATGTCTACATCACAAATAATTTCTAGAGTAATGACTGTCAAACTCTCTCTTGCCCAGGAAGTGGAATAGATACAGCATAGGTCATACATCATTAGTTCCAATGAAGCTGGGACTGTCATGGACTGATTGTTTTACTGGCAATGCTGGACCCCACAGGACTTCAGACCTGCCCTCTGTGGGACTGAAATGTGCTCTCCGTGGAGTAAGGACCCAACTGTGATCTGTACATTATTAACACAACTGAGAAACATAACGAAAAGTAAGAATAAATCACAGGTGGCACATAGAATAAATCCTTGGTTTGTACTGATTGATGAAAGGGTTTGTCCTTGTGCTAAAAAGTCTGAATGACAGAATTTTTTTTAAAGACAAACACTGATAATAGTTGTTATTTATGAACCCAGCTATGACTGAGGCAAAAAAACGCATGTGACACACATAAATTTGTTTCTTTCAACAGTTTCAACAGTCTCTTGGGTCAATAGAAATTGAGTCTTACAGAGACAGGAGACTTGAAAATACAATCTTATCTGTTGTCCTCTGTTATGGCTTAGATCTAAAGTGTTCTCCGAAAGCTTCATGTGTTGGGGAGGTCACTGGATCACAGGTGTGCTTTTCTCAGCAGTGGATTGGTCCACTGATGAGTTCATATCTGACTTGCTCTTAGGAGGTGGGGCCTGGTTAGAGGAGGGTCACTGGGGGTGTGACGTGGAAGACTACATCTCCCTTTCTACCTATTTCCATTTCTCTCTGCTTCCTGGCTGCCATGGACTGAGCAACTTTTTCTCTCCTGTGCCCCTTTGCCATCATAGTTCTGCCTTGGAGCTTACTGGCCATGGACTGAAACTACTGAAACTGTGAGCCAAAATAAAAATCTCCTTCTTTAAATTTCTGGTATTGGATATTGTGTCCCACCGATGGGATAGCGACAAGATATCCCCTTTCCCCCACACTATGGTAACAGCAGATATAAAATATTTTAAGGTCCTTGGGAATAGCTGGGTTAAACAGCCAAGAAAGTCCTATAATCAATTAGTTAAAAATTATTCTATATATAGCTATAGCTTTTATTGTATGACATGTAGGAGGTAAGTAGTTTCCCAGCTTAATTCAAATAGCAGATTTTAATCAATTATGTATTATAATGAGTTCTGAAATTTGGTACTGTGGTTCTTTTGAATCTGGAAGCAACAAGCATGAGGAAATAGATCAGGGGACTCCCTGGGCTCCTACCACGCTAGGTTCCCCACTGTGTGAGACTGGCCAGGGCCATTCTCTGTTCTAACAACTCAGCAAGACTCGTTCCAGGAGGCCCCTTTGCCAGGCTAAGGGTGGGAATAGTGTTAGCCTCCTGCTGTGGGCAGTGGGAACGGATGAAGAAACCATTGTGGTTGAGTGGTTAATACAGAGAGCACTTGGGGAAAGATTAGCCTGCAACTAGGAATCTTAGTGTGATTCTCAAGACAAGGTCAGCAAGTTTTCCAGAAGCAGGTGAAGATGGAGACTTTCAGCATGCAGCTGTGATGAGGGCACCTTGCTGCAAACAGGAAACAGATGGGCAGGGTGGCGTATGGGGAAGGGGGCAGACTCCTTGTGGAAGTCTCCCAAGTGGAATCTCCTCCAACCTGTGGAGCCAGAACTAGTCTCATACGTGGCTACCAGAAGTCACATTAGTAACTCTGGTCCTCAGTTATGTACAAGCAGGCACACAATTTCCACTTCCCTCCGTTACATACCCCTCATCACTCCAGGCCTTTCTTATCTCTGGGAGGATATTTTTTTCCCCTCAACTTGTGTTCCAGCCCTCACCTCTTCCAAGTTCCTCCAGGGTCATCTTCTCACAAGAATGTCTTTCCCTTTCCTGATATCCTCCCTCCCTTCAACAGGGTTGCTCCCTGTTGAATAGCATGTGGTGTGAGTTTAACTGCAAGTCTTTTTATTTGTTCCTCTGTTTATTGTCTCTTTCTGTCATGAGTCTATAAGGCCCAGACGGGTATGTGTTTTACTCTCAGCATTGATCTCAGTGATGAGCAAAGAGCTGGGAACAGAGTAAGTTTTTCAATAAATGTTTGCCAAATGAATAAAGGATGGAATGGAATTCCCAACCAAGCCCTGTGCAACGCGATTGTAATTGAACTTGGTTTGTGACAGTGAGATCGATGAATCCTAGCCATGAGACCACTAGAGTTCTCTCCAGGCAATGGATTTGGAAGAAAATTTCAATACACCCATGGAATGAGCAATTATTAAAGGCCTTTGGAAAGAGGTTAATTCAATTTTTAAAACATCCTCGGAGAAGAATCCCAAGAGAAAAAGAAACATAAATAAATTGGTTTGTGGTATTTCCTGGAAATGTCTCAATGAGATCGTCCATCTGACATTTACAAGCTGTGAGAATTTTGTCCTTTTTATACTCAGTTTCTTCCCAGTTACATTTCCAACAGGATTATAATGATAAGAGCATGGAGAAAGTATCAGAAGAGTTAACTTCTTAATTATTCTGAGGTTACATTGATGGATTTGAAGGGCTATCATTGCAATGATGATGTCTTGGCCATTTTGCTCTTCTGTGTGGAAAAATGAGTATGAAGCCTGGATATTTATTAACAGTTTACTAAAGATGTGGAGGAGAGGATGTAAAAGTTATTGGCCAGATTGAAGTTTATATTATAATAAATTGCATTTATTTAAGGTAAATGAAAGGTAAATACCTCATTTTATAAGGTATGCATTATACCCGTAGACGAAGACTGGAACTATCTGGACTATAAACCCAGTTCCAGATGGAGACAGCAGTGGGGATGACTGTGACCAGCTGGGGCAGGGCGGGGTGGGGCTGACTGCAAATTGCTGTACTGCCTCTCTCTCTAGGGAGCTGCCTTCTGGCTTCAGGGGTGTTTGGGGGGCTACAGAATGAAATGGAGCAGGGAGTAGGTCTTTTCCTTAGGAGATGGACCAGGCATCCAGGTGGGGAAGGGATTATGGTGAATCACTTTGCTCAGGGAGAATGGAAATATCTTCCTTCATCCCTAGTATTTTAACAGTGAAGCCCATTTAGAATTTATTTATTTATTTATTTATGAATTTGCTTATCTCATGTTCATTCATGTGAACCTGAAGTTATGTCCTGTGTCCCTATGTAATGACTCACTACAGGGTACCAGCCATATGTTTGATGTCCAAAGTGAGCAGACCTCACTTTTCACAGTAGTGTAGGGCCCTACGAATTACCATGTCAGCTGTGGCTGCACAAAGTGATCGCCATCATCAAGGGGAGAAATCACAACTCTTTCATGCATGACCTTTAAATACGTTCTTATTGTCAATAATAAATGCAATAGAAAATGAAAAATATAGTAAAACTGTTATTTATTTAGTCATGGAAATTCAAATGTTGGAAACAATGAACATTAGTATAAAACACAAAGAGTAGTTTGAATGGTGTTTGCCTTCTCATCAGATAGCTTACAACATGGAGCGAATTTCTTTTTCATGTCTTGGCAAATTGTCATGTTTTTTTCTAAGTTGGATCAGCTTCTAAAAAATTCTCCTTTGCTTTTTCTATGTCGCTATGAATTATCTCCAAGAGTTCCTTAAATATGGAACAGTTTGCTAGCTCACCTCCTCTGGGACATCTTCATCCTTTTGGTCATGGTCATTTTGCTCATTTATGCCACTAAATCTGCCTTCACCAAATCATTTAGTTACATATTCACAGAACATCCAACGGTGAAAGATGTCCACATTCCTAAGTCAGCTATTTCTCTAGAAACTTCATTTACAGTGGACTTGAATTTTACTTCCAGGCTAATCACTTTTCATTTCTTTGCTGCACTTTTATCTTTTACTTTTATGGCTCATTCCTTCTTTTGATTACCCATATTTGTAAAGTGTCATGTGGGCCTATCCTGGAAGACAGGGAGGCAACACAACAACTCATTTTGCTCTCTGCCCATGAACAGAACACACGCACAGTGACAAATCACCCACAGACTTTGGAAGAAGAGATGTGATTGATCGTGATGTGAACCTGTTATTTATGAAATTATTTGTGGACCATAAATTAAGCCACTCATATTTTACGCAGTATTTCACAGTCCATATATTATAATAACTGAAATTTAAACTGTGCTTTCGGAGGACTGGTGTTATTGAACGAAATAATGGCAACAGATGTATCAACACATATTCCAACTGTATAAAACAAGCACTATCGGCATATAATGGGGATAATATGAAAATGCCATGGGAATTTGCAACAGAGATTTTACCAGTCTGTGGGGATGGAGTCATCCTGGAGAAAGTGCCATACAAGCTGAGGCTTGATAGATAGTAGGAGGTATGTAGGGAAGATTGCTCCAAGCTGAGGGAAGAGTGTGTGGTAAGCCCCAGTTACAGGCGAGCACACGGGGCTCGGGAGGTGGTTACGGTTGCTTCAGGCTGACTGTGGGTGATAATCCCCTTCCATTATCTTGGCTGCTTCCAGTCACCCAGACTGCTCCTTTTGATTACCAGGCAGCGCTGGCCATTGTGGTTGGGAACCTCGAACATGCCATTTTGGGATATTCATCTGAAGCAGGTGCTGAGGGACAGTGTACTGCCTGCTTCAGGTCCAGAGCTGCCCCAGCGGGTGAGGGGAAGTTTGTCAGGAAAACGAAACCAAATCAAGCACAATGAATTTAGATGCCGGTTTTTTATGCCTGACAGAGGAGGCACTACTGATTCAGATGCAAGCATTCTAAGCACAGAACAGCATAAAGCAGGAAAAAAATTCCTCTCACAGTCTCAATGCAGAAGGTTGGCTCAAACCTTTAAACGATAAACATTATTTCTAGTCAAGATGAATACAGAATACAATACTTTATTTGGCTAAAATCTGGTTTCTGAGCCACCCAACCTCAACAGAGATTGAAAATAACCCTAACTATGTCTCCTAACATCTCTACAGAGTAATTATAATTATTCCTGATTTACTGGTGAGGAGGTTAAGTCACCTTAGGGCCATGGGGCTCGGACGTGAACTGAAGATGTATTCCAAAGTCTGGGCCTTTAGGTGCTACACCTCCAGCACACTTAATTATAACAACAGCGAAAAAGACAAACATTGAATCTATGCGTTACCTTTGCTCTATTTATAAGAAAAAGAGTCCAAGATAGATGCTAGTTAAAGAATAGGGCAAGTAAATTCTACCCTTACAGCAATGTTGAGATACAAAGGATTCTCAAGAACAGCAGTTTTCAGAAAAGTTTGGTGAAATTGGGTGGAATTTCAGGTATGAGCTATCAATTCGAGATTCTATTAGGAAAGCAAAACAATGAGATTATTGCAATTATTTAGTTAACAATGAGATTTCACCATCTGCATTATAGCCAATGAGTAAGACATTAATTTGAATTAGATAAGAAGATATAATGTCATTTGAAGGAGACCTAGTAAATTTAATAACAGAGATAAATGAAACCAACAATGATCTCACACTGTATAAATTTAAACACAGGACCAAGGTTAGACACAGGGGCCCTAGCACATGATGAATGAGCTCAAATGCTGCTTTTTGCTCCACTGGAGATTGGACCTAATTTTTATGTTTTCTTCTTGTAAACATAGAGCTTAAGAAAGAATTAATCCAAAGTGCAAAAGCAAGAAACAATCTTGAACCTTCTCTACTCAAATAGGAGCTATGCTGGTAATTTAATCACTGAGTTGTATAACTTGCCTATGACAAATGATAAAATATCTGCTGTGTGGAAATTTGCCTGAACAATTCCTTCATAGCAGCGGGAGGGGAAGCCTTCACTGGCTCACACTCGCACTTTCCCGCCCTGCCCCCAGTTGCTGAAATTTCTTCTGTATTAGGATAGAGTATGGAAAAGTTTTGGTAAGCGTGAAGTGGCTGGGATGTTTTAGGATACTCTGCTTTCCTCCACCCTTCTCCTCTGTGTGCTTGCCAGCAGGGAACAGCGCACACACCACATGCAGCGCTACTCAAGCCAAGAAGGTTGGCGAGGAGTGAACAGGAGGAGACCCTGCATGGTCCGGCTCCTGCCTCTGGAGCAGTCTTACTGTGTGTCTCTTTCTTCCTTGCTTGGTCCAATGTTTAATTTTAGATACGGAAATACCGAATAGGATCATCTGGGCTATAACTTCTTATTCTTCTACATCAATTTAAGTTTCACTTTCTCTTGGAAGCTATCCCAGGTCATCTGACCTGCACTGGGGTCCCCGTGCTTCCTGCCACGGGACACGCTTCTTCTATCTTTTCTGCTAGCTCAGCGGGCCTGAGAGGGCAGGTACAAAATCTGCCATGTCCACTGCTGTCTGCCAGCGCTGCTCGATACCTGGCATACTGCTGGCCCTGAGTGTGGTAGAGTGAATGGTTGCCTTCTTCATTTTCTTTTTAAAAATGTAAAGTGTTCAGGATAAACACAGATGCGAAAAGAGAAATATTATGAACCCTCACATAATGACGACAGGATAAGAAATGAAAGTGATAGCAACACAAGTTTAAGTTTCTGCTTCCTACTGTCTGTTCACATTCTGCTGTCAGAGCATTTACATAGTGTGGCAGTCCCCATCCCCCGTCCTTGGTTTCAGTTACCTGCGGTCAACTGTGGTCCAAAAATGTTAATATTTGTCTTGACTCTTTCAAGAGAAACCATATTCACATATCTTTTATTACAGTATATTGTCATAACTGTTCTATTTTATTTCTATTTATTGTTGTTAATCTCTAACTGTGTGTGACTAATCTATAAATTAAACTTTGTCATAAGCATGTATGAATAGGAAAAACATTGTGTATATAGAGTTTGATACTGTTTGTGGTTTCAGGAATTCACTGGGGATCTTGGAACATGCTTATCTCCTGCGGGGAAGGGGGGAGCACTATAGTCTGAACTTGGTGATTACTATTTTCACATATATCTTAATATTTTTGCCATGCTATATACACACTTACAGTATCTTTGCACATTTTTATAACATGTAAAACACTCATTTGTGTGATATAACACCTATCCTTCTCTAATTGTCTCTTTTCCTTTCAATCATTGTGTGATTTATTCATACTCTTGCTTTGAGCAAGAAGTTATTTTAATTGTTGTGTAGTGTTTTATTGTATGGCTATTTCACGTTAATCTGTTTTCTTGTTGATGGGTTATTTCCTAAATTTTTGCTGTTACAAAATACCATAAACATACTTCAACCTGCAAAATTTTTCTTCTTGTAGAGCAGATTGTGGTATCCAATACACTGGATCATTTTATCATTTACCTTTCAAAAATGATGCGTCTTGTATCTCTGAGATCTGTAGGAGAGAGAGGCCATAAACCAACTTATGGTAGTATGAAAATGGCATGACGGATTTATGAGAAGCAGTGTGGACTAGAGACAAGAGCACTAATTTGAGAGGTAAACAGAAGTGAAGGACCCACCCAACTACATGTTATGTGGGAAATACAAAGCCTCTGTTTTCTTTCTATAAATTTGGAATAATAATTTCCTTCTGTCTACCTCAGAAGGTTGTTATAATGGTTAAATGAAATAATATTGCAGAAAAGATTTTGAAACCTGATGTATTAGGCAACTTTGGAACATCAACAACCAAAATGTATTACCCAAGCGTAATAGTGCAAGGGTTGTACAAAACAACAATACAACAAGAATATAAAATAATTTGTTATCATCTACCTTAAACTTGTTATTGCCTATACGTTTTTACCCCTTATCTCTATTTAATTGGGTTATTCTAGAAATGATATCTTATTCCCAAAAGCCAACTGTGGGAAATTGGGCTTTTAAGAGAAATATGTGTGGAGGTGCCTATAAAAATCCTGTTTTTGAATTAAGTAAAATTATTTTTCAAAAGCGATCTGTTGCAAAAGGTCTGCCTTCAATTAAGAGTATGTTCTAGAGGTGCATTCATGTACCTAGAAATGTCCAAGGGTTGTCCTTTTTTATGGCTGAGTAGTACTCCATCATATAAAAAACCTCCAGATCTTCTTTGTCCATTCATTGGTTGACGGAATTTTTGGCCTGTTTCCTAGATTTGGCTATTACAAACTGTGCTGCTATAAAAATGGGTATGCATATATTGCTGTGGTATGATGCTTTTACTTATTTTGGGAAAATAAGACACACATGAGTAAATATCACTTTGTTTCTCTGGTATGAGCAACCAAAAGTGTAAATAAGGACCAAAATGTATAATAGATCTTGGGAAATAGGAAGAAAATGTTCAAAAGGGAAGGGGGAGGGGCAAAAGAAGGAAGGGAAAAGGAAAAAGAGAAAAGATGGAAAAAATGGAAACAAAACTGTCATAAACAAGAGGGGAAGAGGAGTTGAAGGGAGGGGAGGGAAAGGGGGGAAAAGAAAATCAAGATATACCATGTACAGGTACAAAATCCCTATGATGAATGTGATTTTACGTACATCTAAAATATACCAATCAAATTTATTAATAAAAAAAGTTCTGCCTTCATGCTAACATGTTAAGCTAGGAGTGTTCTAATTAAAGTGAAGATTTTAGAGGGGGCCAAGGGCCTGGCTCAGATCTTGATTCCGCCTCTTCCTTGAGGTTAACAAGACTCTCTAATGGCACGTTGGGAAGAGTAAACGAGTGAATGCACAGACAGCTACATACTGGGCTTACTCTTTGAGGAGGTGGCTTAAAACCAGGCTCAGTGAGGTTTCCCCACAGGCGAGGCAAGCTTCTAGGCTTTCGTCCCTCTCACCTGATCTCAGTTTCTTCTTCCTCCCATTTGCAGTGTAGGAGCAGATACCACGTGGGGTCCTGCAGCTGTTGTACGTCTACTAACACTTCTGAATAAATAACCCAGACAGCTATGTTTCCTGAACAAAGACGGTTGTCACTACTGAATGCTTTCGCGTGTGCCAAAAGCTTTGGATCTGCAAGTGCCGACTCCTGGTTTGGCAACTGAGGAAAAAGCCACCTGGTTAGTTTGTCTGATTACTAAGAAGCCAAAGATGGGATTGCAAAGTACCTAAGAAAGTACCATGTAAGCCGTGCAATTTTAGTCTCAAGCAACAGCTGAGCACAGATAAGAGTAAAACTCAGTGTTAGGGGCTGGGGATGTAGCTCAGTGGTAGAGCACTTGCATGTGTGACACTTTGGGTTCAATGCCTGGCAAAACAAACAACCACTAACACCACAAAACCCCAGCATCAGAACTCCAGGTTCAAAATAGCTTTTACTACAGAATTTTTTGCTGGCCTATCTGCTTTATAAAAATTTCTTCTTTTATTCTTATGGTCATAATAAGTCAAAAACTATATTTTACCTTACACATTTGCACACCGATGGCCAGTTTCCTGGGAACTGGCTTGCTTTGCAAGCATACATTTCTCTCCTAAACACATTCTATAAAGTCCTCTCCATATTCAGGAGGAGGTAAAAAAGAAGCAGGGAGGAGAGATGACAGACAATGTCCTTTCTATTCTAGTAATTTTGGGAGGCTTCCTGGAGGGCATATGCCTGGAAACCATGGGTGGAGAGGAGTACGTGGAATTTTGCTGTCATAGATTTATTTTATTGCTCTGTATCGTCTACTTGTTCACTCAAAGAGGTTATTAAACTCCTGCCACCAGCCATTAAAGCTTTGTGGCTTGGGAACCAGACTCCTGGGTTTGAAATCTGTGTGATTTTAGATGACTTTCTTAAATTCTCTTTATCTCAATTTCTTCATTTGTAAAATAGGGATAATATCATCATCATCATCATCATCGTCATCATCATTCCTGTCTCATAGGGTGGTTGTTGGGGTCAAATGAGTTAATTATATCCTATATCTAAACAGTGGTTGGTCCATTATAAATATTCAATAAATATCATCTTCTATTATTACTGTCAGTTAGAGAGTACTAAAACTTGGTACTAAAATCCATAGTTCTGTAAAACTTCAGCAAAGATTTTTGGGTAAGTTTATCAGTCTTCTGGGTTAAGAAGAGCCTTAAAAACAAAACCAAAATCTTGATTATAATCTTCTCGGCCACAACCTAGAGTCCGACCTTGGTGGGCTGATGCCTAGAATGGGTTTGGGGGGCAAGCACACCAAACTATGTCTAATAGTAAAGAAAATAAATGCTATTATGTGTTTGCTAAATAGGCTGCTGTTTCCAAATGGAAAACATTGCAGTCATTTCAGTTTGCCACTGAGTTCAGCCAATGCTGTTGAAGCAGCACAAATGGAACATAATATAAAAGTATACACATAATGTACTGTTCTAAATTCAAAGAGTGCATTTCTCTTACATGTCTCTTCCCCGAAATTCAGAGCGATGATGCATAGAATGAGGTGGTTATTAAGCTTAAAATCAACAACAGTGAAACAGAGGAGGAGTTTCAGGGGCTGACAGAATTGAAGGGAAACCATTAAATATCATAGGTAACAGGAATGGAGGGAGGGAGATTATAAGAAATCTTGTTAGCTTTCTTGCTTTATGGGAAGACTAAATCTATCATAGCCTGAAGTTTACAGATAAAAATCTTTAAAGAAATTTAAAAAAAAGATATCCACAGATGGAAAACTTACAAGTTTGCTCAATAGCCCATTGTTCAGCAACGTTCCTAAGAAAACGACTTTTGTGTAATATAAATTCCTCACACTGCGGCCAAATCCTGTCTAAACGATGGGGCTGCAACTATAGGAAAAAACCCACATAACTTGAATTCTTGGGGAATGGGTTGGTTGTGCTGTTGCTGTCCTTGTTGTTCTACTTCTCCTGGACTAAGAAAAAAATTTATTTCAAGATTTCTGTTTGTAGACTTAATATGGGGGGTGTGGAGACACCGTCAAAGGAAAGTACTGTACTTTAACTTTCGAGTGATTCAGGACTCTTTAGGCCTTAGGGATCATTAGGAAGAAAATGTTTATGATAGAACAGCCCTGTAGATGTAGAGTTGAGAAGACACGATTGAATCATTGATCATACTATGCGTATGTACAAATAGTCCTTTTTATGGGATGAGGAATGGAAAGATGTTTAGTGTCAAAGACTTTCCTTATGAGGACAAAAACTGGAAAAATAAAGCCCACCAAAAACTGATGCAGTTCCAGAAAATTTGAAGCAACTGTTGTGATAGTAGTTCTAATTCATACATGATTTTTAAATATGTTTATCGCAATATGTCACATACTATAAAATTTTACGACTTGAAATATACAGTTCAATGGAAGCCTTTTAGTATTTTCAGAGAGTTGTGCAACCTTTATCATAATCTACTTTAGAATACTTTCATCACTTGAAAAAGACACCTGGTACCACTCCCTAGGGCTCCTCTCCCTCCCTCCCTCCCTCCCTGCTCCAACTCAGATGGCCACTAATGTACTCTCTATATCTATGGATTTGTCTATTCTGAAAAGTTCACAAAATGTGGTCTTTTGTGACTGGCTTCTTTTATGTAGTATAATATTTCTAAGTTTCATAGATATTTAAACATGTATAACTTCATTTCTTTAATCAATGGATACTATTCCCTTATATTTACATACCGCATTTTGTTTATCCATTCATCAGTTGATGATATTTATGTTGTTCCTATTTTTGGCTATTAGGAATAATGCTGCTTTGAACATTCATGTATAAATTTTTGTGTGGACATAATTTTGTTTCTCTTTAGTGGATACTGAAGATTGAAATAGCTGGGTCCTGTGGTACCTCTGTGTGTACCATTTGGAGGAATTGTCAAACTGTTTTGCAAAGTAGCTACACTATTTTACATTCTAACCAGCAAGGTAAGAGGGTTCAGATCTCCACATCTTTGCCTAATATTTATTATTATCTTTTTAGCCACCCTAATGGATGTTCAGTAGTACCTCATTATGGCTTTTATTTTCATGTGCTATTGACTGGTGATGTTGACTGCTTATTGGCCATTTGTATATCTTCTTTAGAGAAGTGTCTATTTAAATTCTTTGCCCATTTTTAAATTGGGCTATTCGTTTTTTATTCTTGAGTTGTAGGATTCCTTACATACTCTGGATGCAAGACTCATCTGATATATAGAACTTGCAGATATTTTCTCTCATTCTGAAGGCTTTTTTCCACTTTTTTGATAGTGTCCTTTGAGCCATAAACATTTTTAAATTTTGATTAAGTCCAATTTGTGTATTTACTTTTTAGATTGCTTGTGCTTTATATGCCATATATAACAAACTGTTCCTAATCCAATGTCACAAAGATTTATACCTATGTTTTCTTCTAAGATTTTAGTTTTGATTCCTACATCTAAGTCTATGTTCTATTTTGAGTTAATTTTGTATTTAGTGTAAGGAAGGAGTCCTATTTTATTCCTTTGTGTGTGGATATCCAGCACCACTTGTTGAAGTTTTTTCTTCATTAGTTCATGTAATTATTAAAATCATAGGTAACCTATAGGAAAAATCCTCTACTGGATATACATCTCTGTGATATCAAATACTGATTGTGTAGGTTTTCTTTTACTCACAATATATCATTTGACTTTAGACCGAACACACCATTTTCATGCATTTGGCTACTTGTTTCATTCATTTATCAATGATTCCTTGAACAGCTATTAGGCAACCCTGGACACACAGTGAGGAATTTGGCAGTGGGTGGCTTTGGGCTGAAGCCAGTTCCTTCACTGGTAGAAAAAGTGACACGAGGAAGAAAAGAGAAGGAATGAGGACCTGACTGTTTCGACAGATGACTGCATCTTTGGTCACCTCCCCCAAATCGACCCACCATGTCAGTCTTCATGTGCCTCTATCGGTTCCCTTTCTTTTCTCCTGATTTAAGTCCTGCTCACTGTGGCTCTCACTTGAACTGTCACTTTCTCAGGGCAGGTCCCGTAATCCCCCAGCTTGTTCATCCTGTTAAACACATGCACGAGGGCCCTGATTTCAACTGTGAAGGACTTTCCAAAGTGGTAGTGAGATAAACTAAGTGGGTAGTTAGTGATGAACTGTACACCTCCACTGTGGAGTGATGGCTTCTCCAGGGCAGGGACCTCGTCTCCCCTTTCCCGGTTACTGTTTGATACTGCTCAAGACAGCAGCCTTGAGACTCAACAGACAGACATGGTGAGTAGCCCAGCTACTCTGAATCTCTGTGTCCCTCCCTATAAAATGAGGATAATACTGGCATTTGCCTTACAGGGCTTTGTGAGGTATCAAGAATAATAGCAGGGGACAGGCACAGCCTGGTGTTTGTCACACAGCAGTCATTTGGCAAAAATCCATCAAGTGGGTGAATGCATCACCCTATATGTCAGTCCGCCATGGACCTATGTGGCCAATGTACACATCTTTGGAGCCTGGGAAGAGAAGGTTGAATGACTGAGTGGACACAACAACTCGCTAATAATATTCTGGAATCTCAGGCATTCCACAGCATCCTCGGTGGAGGTTTGATGTCTTCTGAAGCATTGTCTACAAAACCATGCAAAACAATTAGCTAAACTACATTTTTGTATTACTACACCAAACAACCAGTTTGGCTGACTTAAAGAAGAGATTTTGTGTGTGTGTGTGTGTGTGTGTGTGTGTGTGTGTGTGTGTGTGCCAAAATTATTATAGCTTAGTGATTGAGAGGCAATACTGGAGTTCAACAGCCTGGGCTCCAATTCTACCTCCTCTTCTTAGCATTTACACAAATTACATAACCCCTTTGAGCTTCAGTTACCTTTGTAAAATGGAAGTGTTAGTCGCACTTCACCGTGGGGGTACCTGAGAGGATTCTGTGGGACCATGCACATATGGCACACCACCTAGACCCTGGCTCAAAGAGCGTGAGTTGTTAGCCTTGGAGAGGCGCAGGTTTCTGGTTATGAGTGATCCAAATCCCAAAGTATTAGTTTCTTTACACTCTTGACAATCTTCCAAGGATAATGAGAAACAAAGGGCATACAAAACACCCGTTTAGTACTATTTCATTGTAAGCTATAGTTAATCAGATTGCCAAATTTTCCATCACACCCAAGAAATCATAACTGAGAAAACAAATAGTATGTATGTTTGTTTGTGTGTATGTTTGTTATCTGGGTAGGGCTAGAATTCAGCCAGCTTATTTTTGTCTAAATTTACAGACCGTGAAACCAGCCACTCTCTTGAGTAATTTTATTGTTCCAAATTAAAGTAAAAAGTCAGTTTCCATTCATAGTGTTCCTGATCCTCAGAGAAATTTCCTTTAGGACTCCTACAGTCAGTCTGTGTGCTAGCCACAAAAGCTGAGCTCTGTAGTTCTGCCCTTTTCTTTTCCTTCCTCCCTTCCTTCTTTGTGGTTCACTCACTATTTCTTTCTCTCTCTCCATTTCCTTCCCTCCCTCGCCAATTTCTTCCCTCTCTCCTTCCATCTCCTTCCTTCCCCTTCCTCTCTTTTCCTGTAAAGTGACAACCATATATCTCTATGTGAAATGGGAAAAATTACATTTCAAGGTAAAAATATTTACTCTGTAGGGCTGATGGGTGAATGGAGTGAGACATATTGATTCCTTAGTACAGTGCCTAGCAGGTAGTAAGCACTTACACTATGTTAGTGATTGTTGTTACTATTAGGAAAAAGGCAAGTTCTTTATTTTATTCCCTTTCTTTTGGTTCTTCTGAAGTGAGCTTTTCAAATTCATGGAAACAATTTGCCTGTGTTTCTTTCCCTGGTTCTTTCTGTTGAGCCTCTCTAGCAGCTGTCAGCAATGGGAGAGCATCAGAGATGCTAATAAGTTATTTGTGTATGAGACTCCTTAGGAGCCAGGCATCAGGCCAGTTTCTTAGAGGAAAACTGGCTCCCAGCTGGGATGTGCTCATGGGTTGGGGAGGGTCTGCTTAGGTCCTGGCCGCTGCTGTCATGTTAGAGCTCTCCCAGGGGTGCTGGGGCTATGGCTTTCACTATGCAGCAGATGGGTAAAGCCAGGCTTAGAAGCCAGGAGCCGTTTCCATAGGGACCAGTCAACACCACAGGGACAATTGCGAGTGCCTGCAGCCTTACACACTATATTAAGTGGCACATGTCTCCGTTCGGCCCATTGTTTTAAATCAATATATGGATGGTCAGTTGCCCAGCCTATTGGGGAGGTGTTTTGTGGTTCTCCTCTCTGGCCCCCCCAAAAATTGGCAAGATGCTAATGTTTTCCTTCCTGATTCTTCCCTGAGTCCTACCAGAGAGGGCAGGGGCTCACCTTCTTACGTGTAGATTTTTCCCTAGAGACCCAGATTCATTAATTCCAGGGCAGAGATCAGGAAATGGCATCTTCAGATGTACCCTAGGCCCAGCACTTAACTATAATTCTTTCTTTGTGTGTAGTCCATTTCCTCTCTGCCCAGTGTGTAGAGGACGTTGGAAGGCAGGGCTTTGCATATGGTGCTTTCTCTTGCAGACCTGTGGCCTCCCTTTGTGAAAGCAAATGAGATGTAGCATCTGTTGAATTCCAATGTACACATGAATCACCTAGATTCTCATTCACTGGGTCTAGAATAGGGTTCTCTATCTCCTGGTGGATGCTGGTGGAGCATGCCGCATGGAACAGCAAGGGTGGGGTCTTTCGGCTCCAATTTTGAAACTGGACTGCCTGAATGTAAATCATGGTTCTATCTTTTTCTGGTGGGAAGACCTGGGAAGGCCTCTTTCTTTCTAAAATGGTGCACATGATAGCACCTCCTTCAAAAGTGCTTGCAGGATAACTAGAAGATAAGACATGGAGGCACTTAGCTCAGTATATGATGACTGCTTAGTAAATATTAATTCATAATTATCATGAATAATACCAAGAAGATCTTAGACATGATTTAGGAAACACTGACATGGTCTACGCAGAGATTAGCATCAGGTTCCTGGGCTTTACCTCCTGGCTTCACCTTGTCCTCATATTATGGCCTTGGGCAAGTATTTTAAACTCTTTGTGCCACAGTTTCTTCGTCCATAAAATGGGGACAAGACTGGAATCTGCTTCCCATTGTCATTGGGAAGACGGAGTAAGACAATAATTTAAAGTCCTTATTCCATACCTGGTATCTTGAAGCCCGTTTCTGCTACAGTTGTTGACTGGTTGTACCTGAAGATCTTTGGGTGAGGTTGCAACTGCTAGGTGCTCTGGTCTGCCTAATTCAAACCACCAGTCAGTTCTGTCAGATAGGCTTGACTGGCCAGAAAGCCTTCACAGAGTTGCTGCCCTTCAGCTATTCCCTTGGGATAACCAGTTTCTTTTATCAGCTTTGCATCTTTAGAGAATTATTTGTTATCTGTGTATTATTTATTATCTCACGTTCCCGATCCACACATAGGAGAAAACAATAGTAGCAGCCTTGTTGTATTGTTATGAGCATATAAGCGTAAAATAATTAGAATAGAGTTTAACACATGTTGAACGTTCAGTAGATGTCAGCTATAATAGCAACTATTATTGTATTAGAGTATATTAAATAAATGCTAGCTATAATCATTATTGCTATATAGTATATTATAGTTACATACTATATAAAGTATTAGTTAAAATAATTAATACCATCCACCCATTGTTACCTTTTGGGTGTTAAACACAAAAAACTTATGTGTTGGAGGCATGTTCCCCAGCTAACCGTGGTACTGGAAGGCAGTGGAAACTGAGTGGAGTCTGGTTCGAGCAAGCTAGGTGACTGTGCATGCTCTTGAAGGGCATGTTGGAACTCCTGTCCCATCCGCTCTGTCTGCTTCCAGCTGCCGTGATGTGAGCAGCTTTGTTGCTTCTCCGGCACGATATTTGGCCTCACCACAGGCCTGAAGTGATGGATCCAAGTGATGTGGACTGAAACCTGAGACAGTGAGGCACAGTAAATCCTTCTTCCTTTTCAGTTGTTTGTCTCGGGTATTTTTCATGGTGATGGAAAGTTAACTAACACACCAATATTATGTTATAATCATAGTATAATAATCCACATTACTTTTTTGTCTGAATGTCTCCATTGTGCTTTCACTTAAAAATTTATGATGAAATAGACATAACAAATTTACCATTGTAACCATTTTAAGTATGCAATTCAGTAGTATTAAGTATATTTATATTGCTCTACTACCATCATCACCATCCATCTCCAGAATTCTCTTCATCTTGTGAAAGTGAAACTCTGAATCTCGTAAGTAATAACTTAGCATTGTTTTTCATCCCTGTTCCCAGAAACCACTATTATGCTTTCTGTCTCTATGAATTTATCTACTCTAGGTACCTCATATTAGTAGAATCATACAGTATTATTCCTGTAACTGGCTTAATTCACTTAACAGAATGTTCTCAGGGTTCATCTATCTTGCAGCATGTGTCACAATTTCCTTCTTTTTTAAGGCTAAATAATATTCCATCCTACATATATTCCACACTTAAGCCTTTGAAAAAAAATTTAAAAATTATATATTTTTTGCTTCTCCATTCATCTATCAATGGCTATATGAATGACGTTCACCTTTTGTCTACTGTGGCTAACAGTGTAATGTATCAGGTGTGCAAATTCTCTTTGAGATCACAGCAACTTTGTGATCATAGAAATTGTATCATTAGTTACCATGATTTCTGACTACATTCAGAGAAGTTTCTCCTTATACTATTGTACCTCACCTTGATGAGAAAACCAAGATACAAGTGACAGAAACTTCTTTGATTTATTGAAAGTCTTATGTGTATTCATTTCTAGTGTTTCTTTGATTGCTTACTATGTGCAAGAGACCATGCTGGATGCTGTAGGACTTAGGTTGTAGGCCATACTCTAGTCAGCTATTTGTGTGTCTCAAAATTAGATACATTGCTTCTTTTCAGGTGGCTGTAGAGAAGCTTGGGGCTAAGAAAAAAGCTTCCTTCTCTCGGAATTTGGATAGAACGCCAGCCTCAGGACACTCTCACACTTGCTTAAGTCTAAGAGATGACTGATCTTGCAGATGAGGCAGTTTTTCTATCCAGAAGATTTCAGAATACTCTCAAGATTTTGCAAGAATAAGGAATTTGTAGTGACAACAACACATGTAAAAATTGTGTAGAAATAAAAATCTGTGGTTGTATCTTCCATCGCTCAGAAACATTTCGGGAGCTTTTCTGACTTTTTTGGTGGAAAGGTTATTTCCATTTAATTTCAAGCAAACCATAAACATAAAACTCTAAACCAGAGCACTTTCCCATCCCGCATCTTTGGACTCAGGGGGCGGGCTGCCCCTTGCTCATGGGCCCCCACCTTGGGGTGGGGGAGTGGTTAGGACCTGAGCTTTCGAGCAGGCTGGGGGGTAGGAATCCCCGCTCACACACGGGCTGTCAGCCTGCGGTGCTGCAATTCATATCCTGAATCCTAACTTCTCTAATTCTCCATTTCCCCATTAACAAAATGAGATGAACTGTAATCCCCAGCTTACAGGACTGCTGTGCAGATTTCATGAGCTAATACTCTAAGGGGACGGCTTGTTACAGGCCTGGCATAGAGTAAGTGCAAATTAATGTTGACGAGCCATCGTAAAAATGAACGTGCTCCTCGCTCCCTGCTACAGCGCCACAGACCTCCTGTAATCCCTCACACATGCCGCTTGTAGTCCTCTGCTGGCCCTTTGCCTTCACTCTCTCCTCTGGTGGACCTTCTCCCCCACCAGTCCTGCTGTCTTTCTAACTCATTCATCATGTGGCGTTGTCAATACCTTCTCCGAGAAGCCTCTTTGTCAAGACCAGCTACATGTTTTGTTCCGGACTCTCATAAATACTATGCCTGGAAACCTTCCAGGACATCTGTCACCCTGTATCATCACTCCCCAACTGAGCCGGGAGTCCCCTGAGGCCAGGACCTGTCTGCCGTGGATCTGCAGGATCCCACCTGAAAGGAGTGAAAGAAGCACGGCTTGAGTGTCCACTGGAAGGGTCTCTGCTCTGAGCTCTTCTTAGGCTCCTTGCCGACCCTCTCATGTAGCGCTGTGTGACCTGTCCTCATAGTGCCCTGGAAGGGTTCTGGGCACTTTCTGAGTGTGAGATCTGTCTCCCCACGTGCCATCTTCTTGGCTACGAAAGGGCACATACGCGACAATTACTTAGCCTCTTGGGGCTCCCATTCAGCTTCCAGATAGAGCCACGCAGATTTTCAGGGCTCGTTCTTGACAGAGGCCAGTGGCCAAGGATCTCTCCGTAGCACACTGGGCTTCCTCGCCTCTTTCCTCCCTCAGACCACTCTCCTACTGCACACTAGCATTTCTCTATCCTGGTTCTTACAATGGCATATTTGTCATTCCAAATGAATTGCAATTAGCAGCTGGTGTTGCTGGCTGGCTGATTTCTCAGAAAGACTATGTGCCTGATGATAAGCCACTACTGTGCCATTTCTGTTCAACCCATCAACTTTTCTGCCAAATTATTTCCTCTTGGATTGATGTAAAAGTCACGGCTATAATAGTAAACATATTTTAAGTACTTTTACTGCACCAAGCATTATGTGAGTGTTCTCCATTAGATTATCTCACTTAATTTTTACACCAACCTGTGAAATAGAAAAAGTCAGTATTTTCCTTTGCAGCAGGGAAATTGAGACCTGAGGAAAGTAAGTACTCTGCTCAGGTACAGTGAAAGAAAGTAACAAACTGGGCATGGTGGCGCATGCCTGTAATCCCAGCACTCGGGAGGCTGGGGCGGGAGGATCGCTGCAAATTCGAGGCCACCCTGCGCTACATGGTGAGTTCAAGGCCAGCCTGAACTGCTTAGCAAGACCCTGTCTCAAAAAACCAAAAGGAGGAGGAGGAGGAGGAGGAGGAGGAGGAGGAGGAAGAGGAGGAGGAGGAAGAGGAGGAGGAAGAAAGTAACAAAACCAGAACTTAAACTCAGTCGCATAACTTCAAAGGCTTAACCATGAGGGTTCTTTAAACCCTTAACCATGAGGCTCCATCATTATTACCCTGTAATTTTCAGTTATTGTACTATCTCGACTTGAAAGCTCCAGGAACACTAAGAAATATACACTTCGTAAGCAAACTGGCTTAGCTACCATGTTCATACTAAAATGTATGCTTTCTATATTACATCCTAGTTTACATCTTATCTTTTGTTTGAGAGGCAAAGAACAATTTAATTTTATCCTCTTCTGCCTTTGGAATCAGGTACCGTTTTGTTTATTTTGAATGCATAGTCAAAGGTCATGCGATTGTCAGTAGACAGATTGCTAGACTGATACTCTCCCAGCAAGATTAATCTGATGACTTTGTTTTTGTGGGATCTACTTTCCTCTTCTTTGCTTCTAGAGCTGACTGGCAGGGTTTACCTGCACCAGCCATCCAGGAAAGAGTATTTTTGGATATGAGAAGTAAGGAAGGAACAGTGTTGATGGCACTGCACGTAAAGCCATTTTTGTTATTGAACAAAATAATATGCTCTCTAAACTGCCTCCATTGTTCCTATGTACTGTGCTGCACTTTAAGATTTAGAGTAGAGAGAAATAGGGGAGAGAGTGGAAATTAGTAAATCCTCTTGTACTTTTAAAGTAAATTCTTGTGATTCACCAAATTTAGAGAATCACATTTTGTAAATATAAGACCTTCATTTTTTTCAAATTGTTTGTATGTAAAAAAAAGATGGCAGAGGGACACTTTAATACTTCTTAGAAAAAAACAATAAGAAATATTAATGGTTTTAGCTTCATTCATTAATCATATACTTACTGAATATACATGCTAGGTAATATGCTCATTACTTGAAGGTATAACAAATCAAGGAGGTATAACAAATCAAAACTCCTGCCCTCTCTAAATTGATTGCAAGTACACAAATACTTAGAGGTAATGAACAAAATTAACTTGGCATTAGAACACAGGAAAGCAAGAACGATCTAGCAGGTAATGTTAACGCATGTTGGTTGAGACTCTTAGCTGGAATATGAAATGAAAGAAACAGTATTCCTTGACTTTGGGCTGTAAGATCTGTTCTCAGGAAACTATTTTGTATATTTTCCACCTAGCCTGGCATCAGAAGCAACTGTAGTTAATGTTCCATGGCCTTTTCTTTTTATTTCTATGTAGCTAGGTCAATTCCTGATCTGCTTTGGGTTTTTTCAGTCACAATACGGAAGCAGGAGGGAGAGTTTGCACTGTGTTCCTTCTGAGCAACAGGCCCCTGATGGGGGATGAGGGACGGAGGGGACCTAGAGAAGGTGACCCTGCAAATGTTAGTGGGGTTGGGGACTCACCCAGGATGGGGGAGATAGCTTTCAAATGACTTGGGCAGGCTTGTTACGGGGCAGACATTTTAAACAGATCCAACTCAAGAGAAATTTAGGTATTAAAGATGGTAACTCCTATTCGTGAATAATTCTAAAGAAGAGAAAAACGAACATCTAAAGCAGGCATGGCAGGCATGGCGAATAGATTTAACCTCAAATGCCAAATTAGACCGAATGATGGCACAGGCTATAACAACATTTGAGCCTTAACTGGAGTATTACTGATAACAGATCAAACCATGAACACACTGATGTTAGGTCTGAATCCTATTGTATGACATAACTCCCTGAGTGATTGAATTGGGATCCAAAATAATCTTCACATGCTAGCCCAGTGAATCAAAACCACAAGATGAAGACTAATGAGAATAACACTGTGTTGCTGCATTTAAATTCAAAAGTCAGTGAAGGGTTACATTTTGAGATTGGGGAAACTTGACTGGACAGCAAAAAAGACCAGACCTATGAGTCAATAAAATGATACGGCTATAAAGGGTCCTAGAATAACTGTGGGCACTGGAGTTGAACAGCGTGGCCCAACGTCAGCCATTTTCCTGGAACTGCATTTGTTTTAGCCTGCTGCTGTGCTTGAACACCTGAGTGTCTGCATAAGCCACCTACTTTCTGGAGTTGCATCAAATAATTTTGCAAATGTGTGGGTTTTTGAAAAAGTTTGCTATGTGTTTTGCCCCACATGTTCTATCCTTAAACATACTCTCATGCACTCGAGGAAGAATTTCATCCGTATGGTATATTCACTGGCAGTTAACTTATCAAAATCACTATCGTGTCAGAACCACTTGATTTCCAACTTTGTCATTTAAGTTGTTCTAAAAAACCTCCCAAAAGCTTATTTTCTTGAGCTAGGATATGGATTTTACTGGAAGAAATGAAGAAAATGTGAATTTTTCGGTTTGAATTTGACACAAAGGAAACTCAGGAATTTTACACTTGCTAGGATTCATTCTTTAAAAACCAGGTTGGCCTTTGCCACCCTTTCTTAAGAACGATGATAATGGCAATGCTGACTGATGATGGTAATGGTGATGATTGTGGTTATTCAACTGATTGGGTTTGGGTTATTTTCTGATTGTTCCTGGAACAGACTTTTTCCTAGTAACTATGATTGCAAAAATAGATCAGGCATAAGAATTGGAAGGGAAGGTTAGAAAATAACAAAGAATCGTTGGACTAAAAGCACTGGCACACATGAAGGGCATTAAATTTGAGGGCAGAAAACACAGTCTGTGAATAGACATTCTAGGTAGAAGAAATCTAACTAGGTCCTACTTTGTTTCCCTCTTGGAAGTAGGCAAGTTAAAGGGTTAGGAAGCCAGGAATTGGTCTGGTAACCCCTGCTTAGGGACTATCTTTTGGACATTCAACTTGCAAAAGGGAATGAGGACTCGGCTTGACCTGACACAATAAATGTGGGTCAGAACACAAATTTCTGATATCTGTGTAAAGGTAATTTGTTGTTTTGACTATTTTTCATATTCCTTTCATTTAGTTCCCTTCCCACCAAAAAAGTAAAGGAACAGTCTCTGGCCTCCTGAATAAGCAAGTAAAATTAATCTATAGGTAGACCTGACGTCATAACTTTGATCTTAACCTAGACACAGTCTAGTGACTAGTTCTGCTCCTGTTTTCAAGTCACTGCCTGGTGGTCTTCTAACTCAATAGGTGACGACTGACAACTGACACAGTGATCAGTTTTACTTTATATATTTTGTAGGTTTACTTTTTTCAACCCAGATTTGAAGAGAGGGTCATGAAGAATTTTTAGCTAGACCGAGATTCATAATAAAAGTTACAGGATAGGTAACAAATCAGAAAGAAAGTTACAGATGGTTGTGGATACTCTCAGTGTGGGTGGTGTAGTGGGTGTGATAAAGGGACGTTGGGTGATATGTAAGCAGTGGGTGGCAGGGAGGAGAGTGGTGTTTCTCATTTTCATCTTACAGGCTGTGAAAAGTATTATTTGTTCTGTGCTGTATTACTATTCCAGAGGAACAGTGTGCCTCACGCAGGCGAGGCCTCATCTCCTATGCTTTTTCCGGCTGAAGAACTTTGAACATTTTTAGTGACAAGGTACCACCATTGTAAGCTATCAGTTAGAACAGGCACAAGCGAGTTACAAGGCTGTTGGGTGTTTCTTTTTCCAAGGATCCATAAAAATGTGTGTTTACCCGAACAACTCTTCATAATTCTAGGCCTGTGCTTCTTTCTGAGATTCTAAACCAATTCTCTAAAACCAATAGAACTGATCTATTGGCCCCAGCATTTCATAAAATAACAAAGATGGTTTTGATTTTGAGAACAAAAATGTAAACTTGTACAAGGGAGGAAAGGAAACATACTTTAAAAATTAGTATGTTTGCGATATATGATATTTACTTTTGTTTTAGGAAATTGCTACACATATATAACATATCTTCATCATTTCGATTCCCTCCCCTTCCCCCTTCTCTCGATTCCATTTCCCTTCTCTAGACACATACATTTTTGAAATGCACAAAAACTCAGGAAGAAACTTCCTGGGTATCTGGCAGAACCAGACTTACTTCATGAACAACTTCTAAGACTAGTTAGGTTCAAAGTATGTTTTTTTTTGAAGGCCTAAGTTTCACTTATGTGCTGTGTGTTCTCTCATTTTTCCATTGGTTTTTTACTGATTCCAACCCATCTGGGGCAAAGATTGGTTAATTAAGTAGGGGAAAGGGGAAAGTTTTGGTTTAACATTCTACTCAAACATAAAGAAATACAAAGAATCATATTTCAAAGAGCTGCTCTTTCCCATATTGTCTAATTCATTCTCTGACCAACATAGTGGTATTCTTTGAGTAAACAAGAAGGATTATACTGCTTTTTAGAAATTACAAATTATATAACAGTGGCTGAATTCATTGTACATGATTGAAAATCATAAGTTCCTTTGGAAATCTCTTTTTAAAAACTAGTCTAAGGGTTTGCCTTATTTTCCTTTAATTTATTTGATTTTTCCATATCTCTGTCATGTCTATGCTCAGTTTCAAAAAAATCTCATCCTGTGTGTCTCCAGGTTATTACTTATTTTTATTTGTATTTGCATTACATCATTTTTTGAAATATACATATAGCCACAGAATTGGAAACCATTACACATTCCTTTAAGAATAAAGTTCTGAGTCAAAAATTTCTATAATAAGCAGCAAAAATAAGGACTAATAGAAGAATCTAATTGCCTTCCATTTATCAATTCAGAAAGTACACTTATATATGCCAAATGTTGTTGCCAGTGCTGAGGACTATGAGGTAAACGAGACAGGGGCCTTGTGCATGCAGAGTTTCCTTGCTAGTAGAGGAAGTCAGACAATAAACAAGTCAGACAACAAATGAAGAAACTATCTGAAAGTGTTGACCAGAGAACTAAAATTACACAAAGCAATGAAGTAACTGGGTGGCAACTTTAGATTGAGTGGTTCAAATTCTCTGAGGACATTTAAACTGAGGTCTCATTCTTCTGCAGAATGCTACAGGCCCTGAACTTAGTCACATAAAACAATTTGTTTTTCTCATGGATTCTCTGGGCCAGGAATTCTGAGAAGGGCTAGTGGAGACATTCGTCTCCACCTCACTGTGTCTGAGTCCTAGTTGGAAGACTTAAAGGCCGGGTGTAGAACCACTGGAGGGTGTGCTCACTCCCAGGTCCGGTGGTTGATGCTGGCTGTCAGTGGAGTGCCAGTACATCTACAGTGTGTCACTCCATGTGGTCTGTCTTCCTCACTGTGTGGTGGCTGGCTTCCAAGAGTCAGTATCTCAAGAGAAAAATTGAGCAGGTGTAAGATGTACTATTTTTTTATGACCTAGTGATGCTTCTGCCATCCCTTATTGGTTAAGATGATGGCCAAGATCCACTCAGGTCCAACCTAAGCAAACAAAGACCCCACCTCTTGATAAAGGAGGGTCAATATCCATTATAAGAAGAGCACATGGGATAGGATCTATTGTAGTGTGACCATCTTTGGGAAATCCAATCTACCACAGTCTAAATGTCAAGATGGAGTTAGGAATATAGAAATCTAGGTGAAGAACTTTCTAGGCAAAGGTTTAGGGTAAAAACTCACTTGGTTCAAGTTTGAACCACAGATAGCAGGTCAGGGTAGCAGGAAAGAAAGAACAGGGTGGGGACAAGATTCTGAAAATTATCTTCACTTTAGGCAAAATATAAAGAAGACTGGGTTTGTTTTGTGTCTCTTTCATACCTTCTCTGGGGAATTTCATATGATTCTGGGTAGGTAGATTCTAGATTCTCATAGTACTTATAATACTGTTCTCAGTACTGCTTCCATTTGATATTCTCCAGGTCTAAATGCTTCTGCTACTGGAATATTAGGTGATGTGGAGAAACATTTGATTCCTCCAGCCTTTCAAAAGAATTCTATCTACTTTGACAGATTAATACACATGTACACATGCACACACATGGATTTGAAATATAAGTCAGGGAAAGTTGTGTGCAGCAAGAATCAAATATCAAAATATAAATAAGAATCATGATTTGGGAGTCATAAGAGATCATCAAATGTCTAAAATGGATGTATTATAGTAGTTACGAAGGAAAATATTGTACATTTATCTATATCAATGCTGAAAACTTCTAAATAATAATAGGAAATTCCATACACAAAGTAAAAGTGTAAATGATAAACTAGGACAAAAATTTGCTGTACATGTGACAAAGACAATTTCTACATACAGATGGCTTTTATCATTCACTGACAAAATGGAAAAATAAAAAAAAGCAAAGATAACAAAGAGGAAGCTCATAGAAAAGAACATACCAATGGCCAATGATCACGAAAAACTGTCCAACCTCATCATAATAGAAGAAATAGAAATAAAAGCAACGTGCCTTGCTAAATTGACAAAAAATAGCAAACTAGAAGCCATTTTTCACTCAGTAGACAATGATCACAACATCTGATAAAATTTGTTGTTGGTGAAAATGTGGAATATCTGTCTTTTACACTATTGGTATAAACTTTTCAATGGAAATATGATAATACTTATCAGAATTTAAAATGTATATTTTCTTTGCTTTGGTATTTCGCTTTTTGAAAATAACCTTATGGATGGTCTTATTCCTATATGCAACGATATATGTTCAAAGATGTTGATTTTATATTATTTATAAGAGCAAAAACTTAAAATTTCCTGCGTACCTTCATTAGGAGATCATATATATAAATTATAGAACATCTAAAGGAATGTAGAACCTGAAATACCATGCAGGTCTTTAGAAAAATGTGAAATATTAAAAGTGGCATGGAAGAGGTGGGCAAATGACAGCCAGTTTATAGACTGTTGGATAAAGAAGGGGAAAAGATCATAGACATTATAATAATTAATTGTGACAAAAAGTGATACAGTTACAGTAAATAGCAGTGGGATATTTCTTATCATGATAAGAAGATATTATGTCATTAGTGACCCATTTGTATCCATTAGTGTTCTAACTCAAAAACATTTAAAACCTCAGACTTGAATTTTATACCTGAACATAACAATCGTAAGCACACTACTCATACTTGTTTTCTTCAAAATGTAGCCACAAAGGTCACGGGATATTATGTTACACCCTGGAACTGTGTAAAGAATGGGAAGGCAAATATAGGTGTCCACAGTGTTGAAAGGCCAGTAGACACCAAATAGGGATGAGACCATCTCTTCTTGAAAAACAGAGTTCTTTTAGTCCACCCTATACCTGACCTGTCATATTCCTAACACCCTACATTTCTGATCCAGATTAAGATAGGGGAGGAGAATTTTGAGGTAAATATATGTCACTGTCATTAAAGCAGGGCACTTCTGTAGTTACACGCTGGAGCATAATTTCTCCAAGAACAGATACTTTTAAGATTTGGTAAGAGGAGTGAAAGAGGGAGAAGTCATAACTTTTAACTTTTCAACTGAGAGTACTGTTGGTGGCCATGCTTTGTCATACATGTCCAGCGAGGATGGCAAGCAGTATAATTTGCGGGGCACAAAGGGACTGAAATACGGCGATAGATCAGAGCTCGAAATTCCCACCATTAATTTTACTGCTAAAGGGTCAAAGAAAGACAGGCTTATCATGTTTTTAATGTTATGCTAAAAGAAAAATTCGAACATTACAGAAGATATATATAAAAAAAGAAAATTCTCTTTTTATTCTCTTCAGCCTAGAATTCCACACTTCCAAAATCTGCCCTTAGAGTTTCATAACTGTCTATCATTCTAGAATTGGATTATGTATATTTTATATGTTTAACAGTATATCGGTTAGCTATTACTCTTTGTCACTAAGTAAAAGAGATTTTTTATTTATAAGAAATAAAAAATTAATGGTAAACTTTCTAAGGTAAAATATCTGCCTTCCGCTCCATGTGCGTGCACACATTCTATTGCAGTTAAGAGCAGAATACCAACTTCGGTCGCTAAGAAGAGCCTCCAAGGGTAGAAGAGATCACTTGAAGGCAGGAGGCACCATTTGGGTTGGAAAAAAAAAATGTAGGACCCGTAGCTTTAGCACTGACAGTGAACAGTTTGGGACTGTTGTCTCGAAAAGGTACCTCGGAGACTTTTCAAAGCTGTGTCTGCACCTGCCTCCTTCATCCCCTTGGTCTATGGGAGTCGCCGTGGAGACCCTTCGCCTGGGTCTTGTACAGGTGAGAGTTCTTTACTCCCACCTTGGTGGCATCTATTGAGAATTAAAACGTACTGTGTGGCCCGCAGTGACTTCTCTAGGTATCTACCCTGTCTCTTGCATGGCACAGGGGACTGTGGTCAGAGATGGCCAGTGCCATCTGGCTTATGAGTTGCTCAAATAGCAAACGACCTTTAGATCCAACAGAATGGAAATAAATGAATTACTATAAAATCATTAGGAAATGCCACATGGTATTTGAAAAGAATGACTAGATATATATCAGGATGATAGATGTCTCACACATATTTTACAGTGAAAAAGCAAATTGTAGAACAGTATGATACCACTAATGCAAAAAAAATCCAAATCTATGTTAAATATTTTATATAAATTAAATATTTCATATAAATTATTATATATAAATTAAATATTTCATATAAATTATTATATATAAATTAAATATTTTATATAAATTATTATATATAAATTAAATATTTCATATAAATTATTATATATAAATTAAATATTTTATATAAATTATTATATATAAATTAAATATATATATACTAGCAAGAGGAAGGCTCTGATTTTGATCCCTAGAACCCCCCAAATATGTGTGTATATTTATACATATATATAAATATATATATTTATACATATGTAAAAAGTGTGAGTGTGTACTGGGGGGCACAAAGCAATCTCATTACCTCTGGGAAGGGGAAAGGACTGAGGAAATCAGTCAATCTTTTGTGATCAATTTTTTGACCTTAGCTTTATCCATGACATTCTAATTGAATCACGTGTTTTACTTGTGGAACTAAAATTAAAATATTGCTATGGGTTAGATGTCCCTCCACGGTCCCCATATACAGGCTCAGTCCCAGAGTGGTAATTTGGGGAGGTGCTGTGCACCTTTACGAGGTGGGGCCTTATGGGAGGCCTTCGGGTCTTTGAGGGCAAGGCCCTGAGGAGTGTGGGACCCCGCTGCTCTTCCTCACCTCCTGGCTACAGACAGGAGCGTTCAGGCCCACAAGCGTATCAGACAGGATGTGCTGCCCCCCAGACGGCCCAAACCCATGAGGTCTCCTGATTTGGACTTGAAACTCCAGACCTGTGAGCCAAAATAAGCCTTTCTTTACTTCATGAGCAGCCTTCATAAGTGGCAGGTACTTCACTGTATTGATAGAAGACTAATAGGGGTTATCTAAAGAATTCTTTTTTCATTTTTCTTTCTTTTCCTGATGTTTCTCCTCTCCCTCTCTCCCACTGCCCCCTCCCTCCCTCTCCCCCACTCCCTCCCTCCCTTTCTCTCTGTGTCTCTGTCTCTCTTTTGATGGTACTGAGGAATGAACCCGTGGCCTTTGTAACAAGGTACATTCACATCCTTTTTTATGTTTTATTTTGAGACAGGGTCTTGCAAAATCACTAAGTAATCTTGGCTTGAACTTGTGATCTTCCTGCTTCGACCTCCCAGAGTGTTGGGATTCTAGGTGTACACCACCATGCTCACCTCTAAAGAAGTTTTAAAGAACATCTAGATAAGGCAAGATAACATTCCCCAAACTGGGTTCTGTGGAACCCCAGTGATGAGTCAGATGTCAGTGAGAATTTGTTAGATTCTAATGTCCTTGATCACACAGAGGTCAGAGAGTGGAACAGAGTTAGCAGTGAACTCAGAAGGATCACAATACCCTCAGATATCGGTCCCACCTTTATTCTCGGCCAGGGAGCTTGTCAAGGAGGGGATGGCTCTGAATGGTCCTATAGCAGCTTTCCTTCCTTTTAATGGTTTTACATTTTGTTAAACAAATACGTCTTTAGATTCAGGACTTTGTTTTAAGTTTTAGAAATAAGAGTATAGGCGAGAGGTAAGGAGTGTAACTTTTTTACCATCTGTATATACATTTGGGATTTTTGAGATCGAGTAAAAGTTCCAAGGAGTGTAGCTATGGATTTGGATTTGCAGTGTTAAAAGATGAGAAGAATCCAACAGGACAAATGTGGTCTCTCGATCAGCTCCCCTCTCTCCTCCTTTCTGGTGTGTGTCAGGTGGTCTGGAATTGATAGATGAGATTTTGGATAGTTTTCATTTTGAAGTTTTGTATTTTCCTTGTGAAATGTTCCCTGGTTTAGGTTGTTCCAGGAAGGGAGGATGCCATAAAGTCAACATACTGGCTTCTGCATACTGTATCCCCAATTTTTATTGCCACAGAATTCAAGGAGCATGGCCACTCGGGAACATGTAGCTGTATTACATAATGGGACTCCTCTCTTCTGAAAGAGTTGGGTGCTCAAATAAGGTTGAGAAACACTGGATGAGATGGAGTCAGTACGTGTCTGTATTGTAGGGCCCTTCAGAGCTGTTAACATGCAAATCCACACTTGACTCTCTGTGAAGGAGAAAGCATGTGCAGTGGGTTTCCACACGTGTTTCACTTTTTCTCTCATCCATCTTTACATACCCCTGCAGCAAAGAGCAACTGTGGAATACAGGCTAGTAAAAGGCAGAATCAGGTGACATTCTAAAATTGTGATACTTAATTTATGTGCCAAATTGTCTGGATCACGGGGTGCCCAGATTTTTGGCTATATATCATTTAAGTGTGTGCCTGTGAGGATGTTTCTGGATTATAGAAATATTTGAAACAGTAGATTGAGTAGAGTGCATTGCCCTCCCCAGTGTGGCTGGGCATCATCCAATCAGTTGAGAACCTAAGTAGAACCAAAGGTGGAAGAAGGGAGAATTTTCTCTGCTTGACTGAGCTGGGACACTGGTCTTCTCTTGGTCTCAGACTGAGTTTTATACCGTTGGAGCTCCCAGTTTGCAGGACTTTGGACTTGCCTGGAACATTAGTTCCTGGTTCTTGAGCCTTTGGACTTGGAGTTGAACTTACACAATTTGTTCTCTTGGTTCTGAGGCCTTTGAACTTGCATTGGAACTACATTACTGGCTTTTCTGGGTCTCCAGCTTGCAGATGGCAGATTGTAGGATTTCTTAGCTTCTGGAATGGAATGAGTCAATTACTTATTAAAAAAACGTGTATATGTTACATATATATATGTTATATAGATGATATATATATGTATATATATTGATGGTGGATTTCCTAATAAGAACCAACCACTTTGTATAAAGTTTACTGTCAATTCCAGCAGCAACACTGTGCCATTGGTATGTCCTACTGCCACCAACGTGGCTGTCACAGGGATTGGCACACAACAGGGCTACATCACTATATTAATAACCTTTGACAGTGAGGTGAGGAGTTGGGTAACCAGATAGATAACTCTGCTCTAGTTAGGAAAGCAAATTCATGGATGAAGATAAAAAGTCAGGTTTGGGGGGTTTGTGGGCCTTTACAGAATTCAATTCTGTTTTTCTTCAATTATTGGAGGACACAGTGTCATCTTAACCATAATGACATGGGTCTGACTGCATGAGAATCCATAATGAAAAATTACCAAAAAGACTGTGGCTATCGTCCTGCTAATTTAGGTCAAGTACCTATATAATCTTCAACCTCACAAAAATGGCCTTCTCCTAGCAACGGAGCTCATCTACATGTACTTGCTGATGGGGGACAGCCCAGATAAACTGTGACAGGTGATGTCTAACTTAAAGTGTCTAAATACTTCTGAGCCTTGCACAATAAAATATATGAATCTAAGAATGGCGATTGGTGCAGTGGAGGCTGTGGATTGTTCCTGACATCTATTTTCTTTCACGAGTAGGCTGTGTTAGATGAAGCTACGTGTTCAGGATTCCACTGTTGAGGTGGCACAGTGACATGGTTAGAACAGGCTTTGGAGTTAGGGGCCTGAGGCCAAATCTCAGGCATGCTATGTTCCAGCTGTGCTTGTCTGGTTACTTGCACAGGTTTCTTGTAAGAATAAAAAGGATCAATGTGAAAATATAAGTGCCAAGCAATGTGCACAGGGCAGAGTGTGTGCTCAATAAATGAAAGCCTTATTTATCACCCTTTTCATCGCCACATCATCATTATTGTCTTATTTACAACCAACTGCTTGGATAAGTGCACAAAAATAATTTGGCTTCTACTTTGATATAACTATGTTACACAGATGGACTCCAGTCGACTAAAGTGACTGTTTCCTTATAATGTTTCAGACAAAGTTTTTCAGAAATGTTGGGCTTTAGTGGTTTAGATGTGTAGTTGGGGAGAGGAGGGGAAGGAAAAAGAACACAGGTGTTCCATGCACACGAACTTGGTTTGAAACTCACCTTTATTTCTGACTAGTTAAGTGACCTTGGGGAATACGCCTCATTTACAGTGGCTGTAAAATGGGGACAAATTTCTTGGATTAAGTACCAGGTAGCATTTGAGCAGTTTTCAGCCCATATAAATTCAGTAACTTGTTAGCTCCCATAGCCAGTAGGAACTGGATAAGCTCATGTGTATGTCGAGAGAGTATATCAAACTTCCCTTGTACCACAGAACACTACGCTGAAAGTGGCTGGCTTTAGTTTTCAGCTAACCCAAGTAGTGCAGCTATATCACAGCTCATTTGATTTGAGCCGTAGTGTCACTTAGTGCTGAGAAACCAGAAACAATGTAACAGAGCCACAAGAATCTCATGAGCATGCACAGGTCACTCTGGCAGCACAAGTGCCATTATTAGTGGCTAATTCCTAAAACAGGCCAAATCAGTGGCTACCTGGTGTCTCTACCAGGGTTTTTTCCAGATTGTGGATTCAAACAGCTGGATTCCACAACAAATTCATTGCCAGGGTGTTGTTTTTCTCCTCATCACAGTCAAAATGGCTTCCTGCCATGTTTCTATCAGTCACCTGAATTCTGCCACTAGGAATCATGACTATAGTGGTCTTCAGGACGGTGGGCTGCAAGAGCATTGGCTTCGGGATCATCTCAGCCACCAGCCAGTCCTTCAGGTGGCTTCTGCTCTAGCTGGGCCCGCCTGGCAGGGGCAGGACGAGGAAGAGTGAGGAGCATGTGAGTGGCCTGTGGAGGAAGCCCCTTTCTGAGGAGGGGTCTGAGGAGAAGGGCAAGTTTCCGAGCAGCACTGGCTGCCTTGAAGTGCTGAGAGGGACAAGGATGTTGCTGCAGCATTTGTAGTGGAGAAAGTCTGGAATCAACTAGAATGCCCATCGCAAGTGAATAGTGACTAACAGGGATGCATCTACATTGTTGTGGAACATCATCCCATTGTTAGAGAGACAGAACTCAATCCTCCCACCCCGAGGAAGTTGGTGCTGTAAGACACAGAGAAGTATATGTGAAAACCAGCTCTGTCTGTGTATGAACAACGATGGCTTGCCTTTATAACCTGTGGTGGTGCCAAGGACTGTGCTAAGTGCTTCTAACTAATTTGCATCTCACAGCCTGATGCACCTATTATCTATTTCCCTGGAGAACTGAAGACAATATCGAACTCGGGCCCCTGTGCTTGAAAGGCAAGCACTTTAACCACTGAGCTAAATCCCCAGCCCCTGAAGACATTTATTAGAAAGTTGACAATGGGAAAAATCTCTTCCTACACAATACTCTGGCCGTGCCTCTCATTTGTTTTAAAATGTTTGTGAACTAGCTGAACTTGTTTTGCTGTGTCTCTTCAATTACTGGATTTAATTTGCGTTGTCTGACAGCATTTCAAAGGCAAACAGCTTCACTGAATCCTCAGGGCCCACACACAGCACATGCTGAAGACCAAACAGAAATAAGGGACCGCTCACCACAAAATACTAAGAAAAGCCTTTTTCTCAAAAAGTACATTTTCGAGGCCTTGAGTGAAATATACACCGCTTAATAAAACCCGCACTTGAGCGGGAAGTAAAGGCAAGAAAAGGAGAAGCAGAACACACAACTCATGTTCCAAGAGTTCAATTGCAGATAATAAAAAAGTACCCATAGCTGGCTATATTAAAATATCCTCTCATAGAAAACAAATTGGTATAAATCCCAGAAGGTCAGATAGTGCTGCTAATTATTATTATTTATAAAATATTGACAGTGCACAGGGAATTTCAGGGCATAATCTCACCCCCTCAAAAGGCTTTGCTTGTTTACTGATAAATTCTGTACCCAAGAAAGCAGGTCTGCCTGCTTGGTGAAGGCACCAAATACTACATCTCAGGGGGCCGTGGGTGTTTCAAAATAACTTCTAATTTGGTAAGTTTTATAGACTAATTTCAGTACAAAACAGAAATAGTTTAAATTGTTCCTGATTGTGTAAAAGCAGCATCTTGTCAAGGTAAAACATTCAAGAGAAAGTAGAATATACTAGACACAGAAATTACCCTTAATCTTACCCCTGAAATACTTTCTAACACTTTTTTGCAGTCTATCCACCAGATAGTACCCATTAATTAGTATCATCTATGAAATACCAACAGTGTCCCGGGAGTTTGAGGGCATGTTCACTATAGATTACGATTCTCCCCCTTGAAAGTCTCCACTTGAAAGGCTGTAGAGCAGCTATAGAGTGGCAAGTTCAAAGACGTAGTTAAAATGAACAAATTCCTAGAACAAAAGATGAGTACCCAAACTGGTATAAATAAGAAATATAAAATTTAAATGAATCGATGTACATGAAATAATTTGAAATAGAGAAAGTCTTGCCTTTTCTCAGAGAACTCCAGACCCATATGGTTTTGTTAGAAATTTCTGAACTTTCAGGGAAAATAAATTACTATCTTACACAAGTTATGTTGGAAAACAGGAAAAGACCAAAATCTGTGCATATCATTTTATGTGTAATAAACATAGTTTTATTCCAAAATTAGATAAGGACATCACACACAGGAAAGTAACAAGCTATTTTTGCTTATTAACTTGTGTTCAAAAAAAAAAGTAACATTAGCCAACCTAATTGTAGAGTTAAAAATAAATCTTGAGCTCAAGAAGTGTTTATCTGAGACGTATAAGGGAGGCTTAACAGAGAAAGTTTATCTACATATGTTAGTGAATTATCAGGCTAATCGAGAAAAATGTGTATTATTTTATCAGTCAAGACCATATCACACACACACACACATATATATATATATATATATATATATGGCATTTGTTAAAGCTCAACACAAATTTGTGATCAAAACTCATAGTGAACTGGAAATAGTGACAAAATTTCCTTAACTTGATAAAGGTTGTTTTGACCAAGAAACTATAGTAAGTATTAAACAAATGAAGAAACTTCAGAATCATTCCCTATAAGATAAAAGACAAGGATTCTTAGTGTTACAACTAGAGGTCTTGGCTAAAGGAAAAGGAAAAGACAAAGAAGTAATACCGAAGGTCAGAAGCAATAGTAGATTATATTTCCAAACATTCACTACTACTTTGTCTGCCTGTTGCCAGGTGATTTGCAGACACTTCCTCTGGGAACAGGATACATTTCACTCTGTGGTTATTAGATTTAACCTTGGGCTTTGTTTGGGTGATGAGTGTGAATAGGTTTGACAGTGCGCCAGCTCAGGGCTGAAGCTTCAGCAGCAGCAGTGTGGGCACACTGGCTTTCTTGTGTGGCTTCTCGGCTGTGAGACTGGTGTGCTCCTGGTCAGGGCAGTCTCTCCAGTGCGGCTCCCAGAATAAGATAACACACGAAGCAGAGAGGCAGTTAAAACATACTCAGCGTGTTATGCGAATGAGCAGTTAAGATTTTGTTGTTGCAAGTCACTGAGTTTTGGGAATTGGTATTATAACTTAACTTTGTAAGAGCTAGTACAGAAAGAGAGAGAATGGTCTTCATTTGTGTATAATATGATCATTCATCCAGAAAATCAGACACATTCCAAAGACAAAGCATTAGATCCTGTACGAGAACTGAGTAAAATTGTTGGGTATAAGCATTTTTTTTAAGGACTAGCAAGCAATAGCCAACTAGAGAACATAACAAATAATAATACAGTATTCCCACTATGAAGAAAATCCATTAACTATATAGGAATTATTTGAATAAAATAATGTAAAAGACATATACGGTGAAAAGAAAAACCTTAAATACAACAGTAAAGAACAGAAAAGATCTGAATAAATGAAATCCTATGCTTCTGAATGAGGTAATATATTAGAAATACATACATTCTTCCATTTTATCTATAAATTTGATAGAATGCCATTAAATGTTATACGCAGATTTTTTTGGAGGAACATTATAAAAATTTAAAATTTAAAATTTATTTTCAGAAATAAAAGTTTATGATTGGCTAATCAGGCTTAAAAATGCCAAGAAAGAAGGAGCTTGCCTACTAGCTAATAGATATTAAAACAACTATCAAAGAGATAGCACTAAAGGCAGTGGTGCCCTGGTACAAAATTAAAAACAAAAACAAAAATGAAAACAAAAAACAAGCAAAAGCAAAACAAATATCCCCCAGATGAACTAACCAATAAAATAGGACAGAGAACCTAGACAGAGACCCATACGTATAGGTGGTAAAAAGCGTGTCACAAGTCCATGCCTCATAGCTTACACGGGGACAGTTAGCTCACGGTGCAAAGACTAACCTGGGTTCTTGCAAATGCAGACTCCACATGGTATAAAGCAAAAGTATGACTGTGCAGTGCATGGAGTACGATGTAGGAGAATATCCTGGTAAGCTAAGAGCAGGAAAATTTTTCAAACAAAATTTTAAAAAGCACAAATCATAAAGCAAAGCACCGATGATTCTGAGTCCATCAATATCAGGCTTTCTGTTCAGTCAAGATTCTATGGACAATTTATTACACAGATAACAATAGAGGGTGTAGGAAGCACACTAGCACTGGGCGAATGACACAAGCAGCTGCTGCAGACCAACATGAGAAAGGCACAAATGCCAAATGAAAAATAGACAAAAGATATAAGCAGGATATTCACAGAAGAAACTCAGATTCCTATTGCACATATGAGAAATGATGTTACAACTTCTGACTCATCCGAGAAATATAAGTGAAAACAACAGTGCATTTTCCCCTCATATTTAGAAGACTGCCCAAACTCAGGAAGATGGGAGAAGCCAAGTGCTGGTGGACATGTGGGAGCATCAGAGCCTCATCATGGCTAGTGGACTACCGTGGCTGATCTGGAAAGCATCCGGCGCTACTTAGTCAAATTAAGAATATCCGTGATCTATTACCTAGCAGTTCCACCCCTAAGTACATATTTGGAAGAAAATCTTGCATGGATCCTTAAGGAGATGTGCATGAGGGTATTTACGGAATTTTACTGTCGTTGTGGAGACTTGGAAGAAATTACTGAGGGAGCAGATAAAATGTTGAGGGCACACACTCTGGAACACTAAGCTGCATGCAGAAGGAATGAATTAGAAGCGCCATAGCAAGATAGGGTGGATGGTGGACTGCCAAAACACAGAGCCCAGTGAAAAAAAACAAGATCAGCAAGATATATGATAGCTTCACATAATTTTAAAAGACACATTGTGAAGTAGTGCCTATAGTGCAATATGCACGTATAAAAAATACACATTAATACTTTAGAATGATTGAGCAAGGTGGGGATAGAGCAAAAAGAATTACAGAAAAAAATCATTCTTAAGCTCCTACCCAGAGGCAATAAGAAGGGACATTTTGTGCCTGCTCGTGTATGATGATAGGAATTACTATCATTTATAGGTAGCTTACTGTGGTCCAGGTAGCATGCTAAGTACTTAAAATATTTTGCCCACTTAATCCTCATAACAACTTCAGGAAGCAAATTTAGTTATTCTTCCCTTTAAAGAAGAAGAAAGTGAGATTGGGGAAGATTAAACAACTTGTTCAGGGTCATCCAGATGGGCAGAGGATGGCTTTGAATCCCTGTTAATCTGACACGAGTATCAATGCATGTAATCATTAGCCAACGTTTCTATGTAACCAGATTTTTTGCTATGTGGTAATTCAAGTGCACGTTTCCTGTTACAAGAATGAGATCACACCCCACTATCGCTTCACAATATGTTATTGTTTTCAATTAACATTTAACCATATGATGAATTTTTTTTCACCTCAGTGAAGGTAGATATTCAACTTCATTTTAATAGGCTGCATAATGTTGGGCATGGTGGCCTGTAATCCCAGCACTCAGGAGACTGAGGCAGGAGGATTGCTGCAAGTATCACACCAGCATAGGCTATACAGTGGGTTCAAGGCCAACCTGAACTACACAGTGAGACTATGTCTCAAAAAAACCAAACAAAAAATAAAATAAAATTTTAAGAAAGGCCACATAGTATTCCACTGTCTGATGGAGAAATATAATATAGAAGTAGGAGATGATTTTTGTCTTCAAAAGCTAGATATTTAACAGGCAATGAAAAAAGATCTCCACCTAAATCAGACATATGTATGTTGACTGAGGAAGTATTTTTGATAACTAGTAAGAACCAAGAAATACTACATAATTTTTAACTGAATCCTGGGCGTATGCAAAGGATGCAATTTAGAGATTTGTTACTCTGAAGATGGTGCTGCCTGATGATGTAACCATAAAAACATAGTCATTTTTATTTAAGAGCAGTGAACTTGTGCGCTGTGTTGGGAGATGCTAAAGGAAGATGATAAATTTTGCTGTGAATTAGTTTTAGCACTCTAAACCAAGTGATGTCCTCAATGAGCTTTCTGGGTATTTTCACAAGAGCTCACTCATCGTAAGTAGATATAACAGGTTTGAAGGATTCACACACACATGAGCTAAACTGTTTATCGGCTTGTGCTGGCTATTCTTATAAACAGGGCATTGAAACACAGGTTTTCACTTCTCAAACTTCTAGCATGGCCACTGGCCCATCTGGTCCTCCCAACAGCCAAATGCGATGGATTGGGAAGTGACGTTACTACTCCCTTAACAAGAGGAAACTGAGGCTCTGAAGATTCAGAAGAGTTCCTCAGAGAGTTCACAACAATGTCTTCCCTCATACTGCAAGAGCAGTGCTCCTCCTACTACTGCGTATAGCCGTACTTCCTTAAAAACCTAGGGCAGTGGGGGACAGCATCATTTCCTCTGAATTGTATAAAATTACTAATTTTTTATGATGTTGAGAGACTGCAGTAGCAAGAAATATCAGAACGGATTTCTCTGCATCCAGATAAACTTGCTTTCTGGTGTACAAACTGATGCGGAAACAGTATTTTAAGCAGAGGAATGTAAACCAACAGCCAATACTCATCTTCATTTTTACACAGGGCATTTTAGTTAGAGAGGAAATTGAGGTGGGAGAGGGTGGGGTGTCCATATTGTTTTGAAGCATACAGGGTGGAGTTTACCCTAGGGACCAAGTGTTAGAGACTTTGTCCTTTGGCCTCCCTCTTAGTTAGACAATGGCCATTCACTTCAATGTGATGTCATGCAACAAAATAAAGCCAACAACAGTGCAGGTTTGGTAAATGTATTTGAAACATTTTTATGTTCTGTAGCTGATACTTTGAATAAAAGAAGACATTTGTCTGAGTCTATAGTTTTAGTCATCTTTAATTTTAGTTATCTTTAATTCGTGGTGGCTTATTTCCTTAGTATTTATTGATTTTTGATGATGAACTCTTTTTTTCACAATTTTTTTCTGTGAGGTGTTTTGAGGCTCATGTATAAAAAAGCATTTTTTTTCCTGAGAGGATTTATATTGGCAGAAGCAGGCTCCTGGGGGAATTCCTAACCCTATACTACTTTAAATTTTCTCCTTTTTTTGCCTCAGAAATCTAACGAATTATATCTCCAAATTTGAGTGATTGTAATATTATACTTAGAAATTTTCAGGGAGATTTTTTTGAAACATACCACCTAAGGCCTTAACCCAAGCAGACATTTATTTCCACAACCTCCCTCTGTAGGATAGTTCTTTTCTTTTTTGACCAATAAGGTGTCAACTAGGAGTGCTATGACTTTATGAATAGTCTCTGGTATTCTATCCTGCTTAGATGTCAGGATTTGTCTCTTACCTTGTAGATGAAAGGACTTTAAACTCAGATTCTAAGTCACTAGGAATTTACAGACATGTGGCAAACACTACTCCAAAACTTGCTTACCTCTCTGGACTTTTATTTTTAGCCTCTAAGGAATTTCTTTACATTTCTTCCAGCTCCACAGATGTATACTTCTAGCTCTCAGGTGTGCTAAACCACAAGGGGGTTCTCTAAATATCTAGTTCTTTTTGGACTCAAAACAGAGGTCCATACTTGAATTGTTTTAATGTTGTTTGAGAGCATCTTATCCAGATTTTATCTAGGCATGGCTTCCTCAAAAGCTTCCAGTGACTTTCTGTCATTTTTACAATGATTTCCCCAGGCGTCGGCATGGCCTGTAAAGCCTGGCAAAACATGACTTCTTGCCATCTCTCCAGCCTCATCTCCTTCCCTTTCCTTCTCATTCAGGTGCGCTGGTTTCCTTGCTGCTGCTCCTTGAGCACGGCTAGACACGCATGCTCAACCCTCAGGTCTCTGCTTAACTCTGTCTCTGTCTACGTACCCGGAACTCTCTGGGTAGCCACAGGCTTTGCACTCTGAATTCATTTCAGTTTCTAACTTTATCACCTCTTCTGAGATGTTTATCGTTTGTTAAGCAGCATCCTTCATTGTTCTTCATACCTTTCTCCACCTTGTTTTTCTTTATAGCACATGTCGTAGTATGTATCTATTTGTGTATTTACTTTTGCTCTTCAGGACATCATCGTTATGAAATCTGTCTACTGTGTTTACTGTCCCAGTCTCAGTGCTTATGACAGTATAGTAGTGGACATGCAAGGTGCTCAAACGTTTGTTCAATATTCAATATTTATCAATAATTTAGGGTGAATTTATTCACTATCATTTGAATTAAAAAAACTGAGTCATTGCCTTTTATTAAGGGAGCTATTTTCTGGGACACATGGCTTTGAAACTAATGCTAAAAGAATATCACGTAACACGTGGAATCATTTATTTTTATTAACAAGTCCATTTAGTTTTTGCAAAATGCACGTTTCTTAAGCAGCTGCTGAAAAATGAGGCTCATTTCCAAGCTGTTTCCTGGAAGTACATTTGACAGTGCTAAATATTTATGAAGTGCTGGGTGCTACATTAGGTGCCGGTAGAGAGACACCACATTTCAGGCCGGTAGAGAGACACCACATTTCAGTCCAGCCATTGTGGGTTCAGGATGCATGTGGAGGAGACGTGGAGTTGTCCTGTTCCCCCGTTGAGAGCCCTTCAGATTCACTCCCATGATTGGGGGAGGCGATTTTAGAGAAAGTGGAGTTACCATGGCTTGAGGGATGTAATTGCTCCAAGTGTTCTGCTCATTTTAGCTTTCCTTGTTGCAAAAGTAATTTAGATAAGAAAGCAGGAGTGGACCTTCTCCTGGGCTACCTTATTGTCCCTGAACAATGTGGAGTTTCAAAGTTGTACAGATTTAAAAGCTTCATAATATAAATGAGCCATATATTCCTGAAAATTCTAATGGAATTGGCTCAACCAGTATTTTCCCAGATGTGCTTTATAATTGTTCTCCTGGTTTCTCTAATTCCTCTGAGTCTCTTCTTACTTCAGACCACAGTTGCTTCCAACTGTAGATCATCCTCCCAGGCTACAGTGACATTTCTTATACTCTTAATACTGTTGTATGACTTCCACGAATCCCCAATTACCTGCTAATCTTTGTCCTGTCGCATCAACCATTTCCTTAAAAGCATATTGAGCCTTAATAGAACTAAAAATTTTTGTATCCTCCTTTCTTTTCTGTGTGTAAGTCCAGTTTTACTATCTCCTCCCTTTGTCAGCAATTGTGGATCTGAATTGGCCACCAAGGCTAAAATGACTGGCAGGAAGTCATACATGTGGGGAACAACCTGCAGTATAGAATTGTGGTCAACTCAGCATGGAGCAGAGGAGCCCCTGTGGCTGGGAAGGTGGGCTGTATGACAGAGTGGAAGTTACTGGATAAAACTGAGCAATACTGTCTCCACTCCTGGCTTGAGTATAAAGTATACGTTAGTTACATACCATAGTGGATTATTTTATTTATTTATTTAGGAAAATATTTCAGAGGCAGTATTGTAAAGAATTGACATTGAACAGTGTGGCTTTAACCAGAATGGGTTAAGCAAGTGCTCTACCACTGAGCTACATCCCTAGCCCCCAACTAGTTGAAATTCTAAAGCCCAATTGACTAGCTGTAGTCAGACACACACTCATGAATACTATGGGCTTTTACAGTTAGGGAAGATATGAGGCATGGATTGCCCTTTTAGGATGTCCACCCACACAGAATATTTATACCGAGTACACATATATAACCATATATTACCTATATATACATATACACATTTTGCAATAGTCTAATTTAATTTAGTAAAAACTTACTGAACATTTACTATGTGTCAGATGATCTTCCAGAACACAAAGATGGGGCAGGAATAGGCCCTACCCTCAAGAAGTTCAGCACAGTTAAATGAACTACAGACTTATTCTTTTTCTCCATCTTGGCAAAGGTGGGTACAGTTTCCAAGACCTAAGAGGGGCTAACCTATTCGTTTATTGCTTTAGCAACCACATTGCTTTTCAAAGTTGTTATTTGGCTTGGGTTGAGCAGTAAGTTACAGTTTGGCTTTTTCTTTTCTTTTTCTTTTTTTTTTTCATAAGCTTTCAGCTAAAAAAAAACTAAACCCTGCAACTAATTTAAATAATTAAATTATTGCTTAAAGTTTCTTCTACTTTGGCATATAAGATGGAAAATTTTTTCATTATGTGCAGTGAAAGACTGCTTAGTGTTAGATGCTTAAACTAAACTCAACCCAGCTTGGTTCCACTTATCAAATATCACAGACAGTTAAAAAATGGGAGAACAAAAATGTAGGAGAAGCAAAGAGCAAAATGTCAGTGAATTGATGATACTGCTTTTCATGTCCTAGAGATAATTTTTGAAGGCAGAACCTGAATTTAGGAAAACATTTAGTGGAAGCTAATATCTCTAATCTCTTTCTTTGTATAATAAACTCTCATTCACTCATCAGACAAGTGCTGACTATGTGTCAGGCTCTGTGCCAACCACTGAGGAAATGGAAATAAACCAACTATAGTATTAGTCTTCAAGGATATGCAACTTAATAGGGAGATCTCTTTGCATAAACAAATATGGACACGGAGAGAGGGAGAGACAGGAAAAAGAGAAAGAGAGGTGAGGGGGAAGGAGGGGGAGATGAAAGCAATAGCCATACGCAAAACCGATGACTGGCTGAAAGTTTTCATCTCCACTTGATGGACACCAAGATTTGTTTTCCTAAACCTTGATCATGGCATTGCATGATCAGTTCATTTTGGCAAAACACCATACATGAGGGACCTGGATTCCAGTAAGAGTTCTGTCAGTTTCTAGCTGAGCAGCCTCGGGCTAGTCACACCATCTCTCTGAACATTTTGCTTCATCTGACAAAAGTGGATTAGGGTTGCCACAGAAGGAACACTACCAAATGAGAAGTCCCTCAAGGTCTGACCATGTTCTTCCATAGTTGATGCTTCAACTCGGTGATCTCTAATTCTTCCATTTGCCCATTTTTCACTTGTAGTAGATAAGGCGTCCAAATGTAGATCCATAGATGAATAGTTGGTTGGTTTCCAAGTCTGGGGTACTAGCTAAGATCAGTGGTAAAGTATTGTGTGTATATCAGCACGCATGGGTTTTAGTTCCTTAATTTTTACCGGATTCTCAAAGAAGTCTATGGCTGCCAAACAGGCTAAGCACTACTGGTCTACATAGAGCTTTTGGGGTGTTGTGTGTAGTGTCTTATTTATTTTTATATCATAATACCTATGGCATCGTGAGCTGCAAATAGTAAATTTTCTACATTAATAAATATCAAAATGGATATGTATTGTAATGAAAAATATTAACATTCAGAATAAATCTGGCTTCATCCAAGGAATGAAACATTAAATTTTGATGAAACCTGTCACCAGCTGTCAAATAGAAAGAGGTGCCAAATTTGGAAGACACTGCACCATTTTAAGCAATTGATATTGTAAGTTCATTATTTCTTTGCTTGTGTTTTCAACCAATTTGGGGAAGCTTTTCTGTCCTCTCTTGCTGAATATGCAGATGGTTTTGTTTGTTTGACTGTGTCAAGGTTGAAGGCTGCTCAGTCACGCAAACCTTCTGAAGACTCTTCTGAACACGTGGAAAGGATCTGGTGAACACCTGCGTCCTCTAGGGGAGGGCATGGCTGGGAAGCAGAGGCAGCTGTGGTGGGGGGCACACAAACCTTCTGGTAACTCTTCAGTGTCTATTCTGACTGGATGTTTCTCACAAAAATGTCAATGTTCTAATGCTAAAACTTTCCTGGCACAATTATAAAGTTTAGATATATGCCTCACGGAAGAATAATGGAAAAGAGTGAGGCCCTCGGCCTGTCAGATTGTATCACAACTGGAGATAAAAGTATAAGGTTGTGCATTACATCATTGCTGTAATATTAAAAAACTAGAGAACAATTTAACTGTCTATCAGTAAAAGGCCGATTAAAAGAATTATTGTGTATCCCAATAATATTCAACAGAATGAAGTAGCTGTAATGTACTGGAGTACTACTATAGACTAAGATACATTTAAAGTGAAAAGTTGATTTCTTTTGAAAAACATTTCATTTTTAAGTATTTATGGACTCACTAGATACTGAAAGAAAAAAGAGTTCAGTAAACTTCACATATACTTCTTGTGTACCCAGCTTCCTCCAATGGTAATTTGAATTTGTCTTAAAGAAAACCAAAGTGTGCTGCAGAATGGTATACATGGTAGAATCTATTTGTATAAAATTAAGGACTAAGATGCCATATGTATGTGTACCAGCTCCCTATGACGAAAGTATTATTATGTATAACAAACTTGTATTAATAAATTTAAAAAATACAAATAAATTTTCCAGTACAAAAAGTAAGTATGTCAAATTGTTAGCAGTGTATTTCTCTGGAGAGTGAGATATAACATGCAGCGGGAAGAGAAAATAAGGAACTTAAATTTACAAACATCTTTACAATTTAACGTAGCTCTCTCTATATATGTTTATAAAGATGTATATACCCAAAATAGTTAAATTTGGGAGAATGATTTCTATGATGCAAATTAATCCAGACTTTAAAAAATAAATTATTTCAAGTTTGACAGATTTTAAAAGAAAATGGAAGCTACAGTGCAAGACTGTGTTACTAACATTTGGTGCTTCGTACTCTGGAACTCACAAATGCAGCCTTCAGGGAACACATCCTATGAGCACTGTTTATGAACCACAGACCATGTGTTCATGTTGGATTGTTGGGTGCTGTAGGCAAAGCTAGAAAGTACATGCTTGGAAGCCAAAATATAAGGTAATTCTTTAGGAACGTATTTTCTCTATTTAAATATAGTTTTACTGGCAGAATTATGTTTGGACCATTTCTCCCTAAGCCAGCTTTCAGGAAGGCATGAACCACTATGAGCTAGAACTCAGATCTTGCCTTGGTATGCAGTCTTGACTATTTTAAGATCTCTGTTCCCCATGTGCTTTTTATCAACCCTTATCCATTTTGCAACTATTTAAATTATCTGGTACACAATCAAAAATGCATTCCCAGCTGTATTACACCAGTCAGAGGTGGGTGGTGGGGCCTCCGTATATCATTTCTCTTTAAGCTTCAGTGTATGTATTTGTACTCTTCAGCCATCCATTTGGAGTGGTCCCAATTCCACAGGCTCCTCCCCTGTGGAGAGGAGGAGAGGGAAGGGGAGAAGGAAGGAAGGCGACTGCTGCCGGGTGGCTGGGGTGTGTAGCATAATCCTCAGTCGGGCACCGCTGATGTATTTAAACATTTGTTTATTGAGCAATTTATCTCTGGCACATTAGGAGGTTGTTAATGGTGTCAGAGAGGAGTAATTGCTGTTTCTGTGATTAAGTTAAAGTGAACACAGGCGCATAGTTAGCAAGACATGGTATTTATATGATATTTGTAAGTTGTATAAATAGATTTGTCTTCCTTGAATGCCAACCAGAGGCACATGAATCATTCATAGTGTTTATGTCACTGAATGAATGCTGATTTCTTAAGCAGAATTAGCAAAGAAAATTGATCCATATGAAGAATATTGTTGTTTCTACTTTGTTTTCCAAAACAGCCTGAATGAAAGAAAACCAAAAATATACTTTGCTCATTAAATTAGCAACATTCCCAGTCCCCAAAACACACACACACACACACACACACACACACACACACACACACACACAGAGGCATATTTAGTCATTCATTCATCTGTGCATGGATCAATTCATCCATTTAGCCAACACTTACTGCAAGCCAACTATATGCCAGGCCCCACATAGTTGGAGCTGAGGATATAATGTTGAGCAAAAAAAGATCCAGGCTTTGTTCTCAGACGGTTTACAAAATCTGGGGTGGAGGCTATAATGAAAAAGGTATTACCCTAACAGTTATATAATTGGCAACCTAGTCGAGTGTTCTGAAAGAAATCAGTAGGTTCTACAAGAACATAAAAGATAAAAACAATCTACCCCAGAGGGCCAGCACAGGGTTACCTACAAGACAGGTGCTGAAGTGAGATATGAAGGACGACTAGGAGTTAACTGGATAGAATATGTTGGTGACCGATGAGCATGAAGCTTTGGTGAGTGTGTATTTGTGGACCTGTGTATGTAGCATAAGTTGTCCAGCCCTAGTTATTGTATGTATAAAGGCTCTGGGATGAGAGGGAAGACAAAATGTTAAGGAATTAGAAAAATGATAGGTAGCAAGACCACAGAGAAAATGTTGAGTGATTAAGGTTGAAAAAGTCCTAAAAGAAGATCTAGAACATTCAGGGAATTGGAAGCCGTGACAAGAAATACACACGCTGGACAGCTTTGAAGAAACCGAAACCTGATTCAATATGCTCCTCTTCTCTTATCCCTAATACCCATTGTGCGCAAAATAAAAAGAAATCTTATATCTAAAAGCCATAGGGAACTGTGTTACATTTTAAATGTCAGGCTACTAAAATTTTCCATATTTTTGTTCAGGGTTCTATATAAACTATGGTAAAACAAATCCCAGGAGATTTTTCAAAAATGAGCCTTTCATTATTTTTGTGACCTGTTCATCACAGCATTCATTCACTGAGCTCTTTACGAGACTGGGACACTTAAATGTACATGGCCACCATGTAGACAGCAGGAAGGGAATATAAAATCCCCAGCTAGACTCACATGGCTGTCCCAGCTTAGTGTCTGTTTGGGCTTTTGCTGTATTCTTGGAACTACTAGAATCTCACACCTATGGAAGAAAATGGGAAAGTCCGTAAGAACTGGACATGTTGCACTCTGAGAAGAACGATAACTTATGTGGATATTTCTGGGTGCCTAGAACATCTTCGGTGCAAGAAAGCCTATTGCATGCTCACCTTATTATTTCACCCACAGAATTTTGATGATTAAGATGTATTTTATGTGGCTGCTGCCGTACAGAAGCATTTGGCCTGAGAAGACACCCCTGGATCTCAATTGGTTTCACAGCAGTAGCCCACCATCTACAGACTCACCCACCTAAGAGAACCCAGTAAACTAGAGTCAAATGAGGATCCCTGGTGTGATTGAGACCACGTGCTATTTATTTAGTCATCATAGCTTTTTAACTTAAAAGTGTTGACAGTGTCAAGCATCCACCAGTCACCATGGCAGGGATTCAATAGTTCACTGTGCCACACAAAGACATGTCTTAAATCTAGAGAGTGAAGAGTCTCTAAAACTTGTAAATGAACCCTCTGTGAGATCAGCTAAAATATTCACATTACAAAAGTGGAAATCCCAAATAAAATCCATTGCAAGCTCAGGAGGGCTAGCTAGCCAACACATTCTGAACAAGGAGGTTGAGTGGAAAAAGACCTTCATACACATGTATGAAAATAGTCTGCTCTCCTGTGGCTTTTGAAATCAGGACTACAAAATGATAGGTCTTTGAGGGCAATAAGAAGAAAGGAATTTTATTTGTAATTTTGAAACAATAGTGTCTGACTTTAGCAGCTAATTACAAGAGAATAACTTTCAAGAGTCCAGGATGGAAGAACACTTACATTTGAAATTGCTCTTTACAAAGATTAGCTGGATGCCCACATAGAAAAGCGATTTTAACCATTTCAGTGAGTCAATTGATACTTGAAAATATCTGTGTACTTAGCTCTGTGCTACGAGCAATAGTGTGTGTGTGTGTGTGCGCGCGTGTGCGCGTGTGCACACGTGCACATGTATATATGTCTTTGGGAGTTAAGAGTGGGTGTGTTTATTCAGGTGCAAGGAAAACTTTTTTTTTCTTGATCAGTTTTTTAAATTTACTTTTAAAATTTATTTTATTTTATAAGAAAAATTGCCGCTATTCTAAGTCAGAGTATATCTGTAATATGGAAGAGTGATATTTGTTTTGGAGAATTGGTACATGCATGTAATATATCTTGATTATTTTCAGTCCTTCTACCCTGCATCTCTTTCCCCTCTCCTTGATTCTTTTCCCCATCTCTAAGAATCTACTTTCTAGTTTCCTATCACCTCTCCATTATTTTATTTATTCATTTATTTATATTTTAGGTTTCTCATATAAGAGAAAACACATGATATTTAACTTTCTGAGTCTGATGTAGCATAATGGTTGTAAGTTCTAACTATTTTCCTGCAAGCGACATTATTTTATTCTTTAGGACTAAATAATATTCCTTTGCTTTTATATACAACATTTTCTTTATCAGTTCGTCTAATGACAGGGATCTGGGTTGCTTCCAGAGTTTAGCTATTGCAAATTGCATTGTTATAAACATGATTATGCATGTATGTATCACCACAGTATGACATCTTTAATTGTTTGGGGAATATACTCAGGACAGGTAGAGCTGAGTCAAATGGAATTTCTATATTTAGTTTCTTGAGGAATTCACATACTGATTTCTGTAGTGGTTGTACGAGCTTATGCTCCCATCAACAATGTAAAAGGGTTCCTTTTTTATCCCGTGGATCTTTGCCAGTATTCATTGTTTTATTTGTTTTTGATGATAGTCATTCTGACTGGGGTAAAAAGAAGTCTCAAAGTTATTTTGATTTGTGTTTTCCTGATGGCTAAAGATGATGAACATATTTTTATGTACTTATTGATGATTTGTACTTCTTATTTTGAGAAGTGTATAGTCAGTTCATTTGCCCATTTTTTAACTGAGTCATTTCTTTTGAGGGGTTAATTTTTGAGTTCTTTATACATTCTCAATATTAGTCTTTTATCAGAAGAGTAGCTAGCAAAAATTTTTTCACCTTCTGTCAGTTGTCTTATCACTCTGTTCATTATTTTCTTCGCATGCAGAAGTTTTAAAATTTGATGTAATCTCATTTATTGATTCTTGATATTATTTCCTATGCTATTGTAGTTCTATTCAGGAAGTCTTTATACCTATGACTTCAAGTGTTTTCTGTATCTTATCTTCCAGCAGTTTCAAATTTTCTGTTTGTATATCTAGGTCTTTGAACCACTTTGATTTGGTTTTAATACAGGGTGAGAGACAGTTACCCAGTTTCATCTTCCGCAAGTGGATATCTAGTCTTCCCAGCCCCATTTGTTAAACAGGCTGTCTTTCTTCAACGTACGTTTTATCAACATTCACATGGCTAAATGTGCATGGAGCTATTTTTGTGTCTTCTGTCCTATTCCATTGCTCTATATGTCTGTGCTTGGGCCAGTACCATGTTGTTTTTGTTCCTGTAATATAATTTGAAATCCAGTATTGTGGTAACGCCAGCTTTGCTCTTTTTGCCCAGAATTGGTTTGGCTATTCTGAGCCTCTTCTGATTCCATATGAATTTTATAATTTTTTTTCCAGTTCTGTGAAGAATGTTGGTATTTTAATAGGGCTTGCGTTAAATCTGGAACTTTTTATAATATGGCTGTTTTAACAATATTGATTCTGTCAATCCAAGAACAAGGAATGTCTTTCCATTTTCTAATGTCATCTCAATTTCTTTCTTCAGAGTTCTGTACTTTTCATTATAGAGGTTTTTCACCTCTGTGCTTAGGTTGATTCCTAGGTATTGAACTTTTTGAAAGCTGTTGTGAATGGAATTGTTTTTCTGATCTCCTTCTTGTTGTTCATTATGGTGTACAGGAATGCTATTGATTTTTGTGTGTTGATTTTGTATCCTGAAGTTCTTTTTTGACAGGATGGATGAAACTGACTGCTGTGACATCATGGAAACCTAATAGAAATACCATTAGGAGAAAAGAAGAGGTGTTGAAGAACGCCTCATAGAAAGCTGCTACCAACTGAGTCCAATAGATGCTAGAAACAGTCTTTTACTTTCCTATTTTTAGTGAGAGGATCTTGCTATTTGTAAAATCATGCTTGGAAGCCTACACCTCTTCTATACTGATAACTAATAAACAACTTGGAAATAGTCACTTACTGTAGTTGAACTGAATTGTGTCCTATTTGGATGACTGGGGAAATGAAGCTCACCTTTTGTTTGTGTAGTTTGCAATATATATTAAATACATTCATTACAGGGAATATATGTACATCTTTACCTCCCATGTCCCTCATTCCCAGAACCCCTTTCCATCTTCACAAAGTTTATCTTTGTAAAGGCTCATTTGGTCAGAGGTGGGGATTTTTCAGAGGGGGCTGAATCTAGAGTGTGTGATTCTGAGATTAAAGGTGTGTGATTACTAAATCAATCCACTGATTGGTTTGGCACCACCCTAATCCTAGCAGCCTGGATAAGATATAAGGGGCAGATAGAAGATGCTTAAATCCCTTGCTTGCCTTGGTGCCTCCCGGCTGTCTGCCATGCCACCCTGCCTTGGATCCAGCCGATGGTGGACTGAAGCCTCTGCAAACTGTGGGCTAAATAAACCTTTCCTCTCTTAACTTTGGGTGACAGGTATTTTGTTTCAGCAGTAAGAGAAAAGCAACTAAGACAATCTCCATGTCCACCCTCCACATCAAGCCTCATCAGCTTTATGTCATGAACATACCTTGAAGCCACTTCACGTCACCTCTATGTCTAAACTACAATCTTTGTCATCCTCCCAATGACAATGACCCCTCTTACACACTTTTATACACTTACATCACTTCATTTGTGTGATTTATTCCTTCGTTCTTTTATTAATTCCTTTACTTGTTCATTCAACATACATTTTGGGGGGATTTACCTTGGATCAGACATTGTTCCAGCCACTAAGTGACATAATAATGACAATAATAGACAAAATCCTTGCTTCCATGCAGCTGACATTTGAAAAGGCACAAACAGGTATCAGTGAATAAACTGCAATAAGAATAGCACCTCCTGTCTAGTTGGTAGGACAGACACTCAATCCATTATCCCTTCAGTACACAGCATGAGCTTTAAACACAAATCAGACCTAGCCAGTCTCTGCTAAAAACATTTCAATGGCTTCCTGTTGCCCTTAGAATAAAATATAAGTTATACACACAACCAAACCATGTTCAACCATAGAAGATATTTTGGTTTGAAAATATCTTTAGGTGAACAATTAGGGCTATCAGTTCTACTTTTTGAAAAGCAAATGAATTCTCCCCAGGGTGGGTGCCTTCCCCATTCCCTTCATCTTCAACATGTTCTCTGCAGGAGCTGGGGATACGTTTTCTTTTGTATCAACATTTTTTCTTTTTATTTTTTAAAAGATTGGTTTCCTTTTGGTTGTCAGACCTTTTCCTGGAAAATTGCCAGTTGTCAAGTAGTTTGACCTCTCTCGGCTTCAGTTGTCTCATCTGTAAAGTGGGGACGGTCATACTTTACCACATGCATTTGCTTTGGTGATAAAGAGGCCAAAAATGCATAATACCTGCCACAAAAAAAATGTTTAATTAGTTGTTCTTCCCTATGAGGAAATGAAAGAGCACTCATCTTTTACTGCTATAAAAACAAACTTCTTGACATGGGAATGAGAGACTGCCACGGAAGTAAGAACAACATAATTATTCACTTTCATAGCAGGGTAATGGTTGTGGCCAGGAGGCCTCTGCAGCCTGGGTCACTGGTAACCTGTCACAGTGACTAAGCCGACATCGAGACTTGCTCCAAAGCAGGTATTTTTGTGCTGTTAGCCTTCTCTGGTCCAGTGTTATACAACATGTTTGTTCCCTGAGCACACATTGTTCTCACATGGCCAGCATGGTCACTAAAAATCCTACCCACTTGACAGCCTTCCTATTAGCAAATAGCAGGCATCATCACCGAGAACGACCTGGCTGTGCAGAGCTGCTGAACAGCTCCTGAGGTAAAAATTCACCTCACTCTTCTGTGGTTCTTCTCGATGGAGCGAGGGCTCCATCCGACCTCACCCTGAGTGTCCCCAGCTGCCTTACTCCTGCAAACCTCTCTGAAATGCTTTCCTCACTTCATTAACTTCTTTGGATAGTAATTGTAAAACAGAAACAGGAAAAAGACAGACATTGAGAGACAAGGAGAAGGAAGGTGGGGAAGGAGAAAATTTCTAGCAAGAATAAATAATCAAATACAGATCATTAGTTATTCTCCTCTCCCCCTACCACCCAATAACAGTATGACTTTGATTGAAGTTTCTGCATCTTCTGCATATTCCTCTATATAGACATGTTAAGTGGTTAAGAGCAAAGGCTATGGAATAAGACTTCCTTGCCTACATCCGAGCTTCTCATTTTGTAGCTGTGGAGCTGAAGGGAAGTTATTTTTAGCTTCTCTCTCTCAGTTTCCTCACCTATAAAATGATAGAAACCTTTCTGGAGTACTTTACAATATTGTGAGGATTAATGAGATAATACATGTAAAATGGTTAGAACAGTGTCCAGCAAAGAGTATTCAATAAATGCTATCTAGATGCAATGATATATAGAAATTGATATAGGGACACTTAATTTTGTGACTTGGGAAAGAGAGGAAGTGTCTCCTGCTTACAGCTAATTTCCCAGAGCAGATGGTAGATACTCAACAAACTTTGTTAAATAAACGAGAGCGAGCCAATGAATGATTGATAAAACATGAATGCAGGAGGGGAGGAGAGTAACAAGTTTAAGAATGTGTCAAGTACATGTACCAAATAACCACATGAATGTAAACATTATATGTCATAAACATAAGATAAAAAACTAGTAACAATAACAATGAAAATGGGGAAAGGGATCTAGCGATACATAGAGGGAGGGCGGTGGGTGGAGAGGGCAAGGGGAATAAAATCAAGATGTGTTATGTACATGTACCTACTCTCTAAAATGAATGCAATTTCGTATTGCAAACGTAAAAAAATAAAATGAAATGAACAAGCAGACCAATGCTGCCTGTTTAGCAAGAGGCGCCTCTCTCCTGCAGCCTGCGGCCTCCTGCCTGTCTGGGTTTGCCCACCGTCCGAGAGGCGAGAGGCCCGGCAGGAACCACTCGCCATGAGGCTTCCGAAGAGTAAGCCCCACTTTGCCTTCTAGCTGAGACCGGGAAAGGCTGTGAGATCCGAGGGGAAGGCCGCGCCCCGAAGGAACCGAGGGGAGCATTTCCGGTCGGGGCGTTCGCAGGAGACGCCGTCTGGAGGGCTCAGAGAGGCGGCCAAGGGGCGCTTGGGCTGCATGCGAGGCGGGACCCGCGAGGCCTGTTGTCCACGCTGGCCAGACGCCCTCACGACACTCTGCCCGTTACAGGAAATCCAGCAAGTGCTGGCCACGGTGCTTCCCCGAGGTCCAAGTCAAACAAACCCGCCCTCGCTCTTGACGGCTGACAAGGTGTGAAGGAAAAGGCCGTCGACAGCATCCTTCTGTTGGGCCTGGGAGGCTGATGAGGGTGAATCGGCCGGGCCGACGGATGGACAGTGGACGGCTCAGGGCTATTACATGAGCAGGTATCAGGGACAACCGCTCCATCTTTTTCTTTCCTTTTTAAGAAACATCATTTGGATTCCATTTTTCCACTGGACGGACTACCAGGCCTGGAGTCTCAGCTCAGCGGCTCTTTGTGCTCACACAAGTCCCTCGGACTTGCTAAGCCTCAGATCCTTCACCTGTAAATGGGATCATAATAGCACCAGTTTTCATGGAACACATGAGGATTAAATGAGAACATTCATGTGAAATGCGTAGCACAGTGTTAGATCCATACTTCACACTCAATAAATGTCCTGTCTTACTGCTATCACCAAGTAAGACGGCCATCCATTTTATTCAGGTCTTTCACTGCATCTCTCCCTCAAACACAGTACTTTTTTTTAAAATAAAAATTGTTTTAAGATTAAAAAAAATCCCCACTGGAAGGGTAAGAGCCTTCAACTGAGTAGGCTGACGATTGTATAGAGTGAATGCACTCACGCATCCCACACTCCGAGAAATGTAGCCTTGACAACTCGCAGAAGCACCCACAGCCCTTTCCCATTCGCTATTTCCACTCTTCTGACATCTTTCACGATAGATCAATTTTTAAGTGTAAATCATTGTCTTGACCCAGCAATATAGAACATTTTAGACAACCCAGAGTGACTCTCCCTCCATCCAAAGAAAACTGGTCTTTTGACTTATTACAATAAATTTTGATTTTGGATTTCAAAGTATGTACTCTTTTTTGTCTGCTTTTTTTTTTTTCTTTTTTTACTTAGTCACATTCTTCTGAGATTTATCCATGTTTCCATGTGGAGCATACATTCATTTCTTCTCATTGCTGTACAGTACAGTTTTGGATGAATATTCTGTAATATATTCAATAAATATTTGTATTGTTCCCAGTCTTTTGCTGCTACAAATAATGCTGCTGTGAACACTGTTTCATGTGTCTTTTTATGTAACATACATTTTTGTTTTTTAGATATGAGTAAAATTGACCATGTCATAGGGTTCATATGTATTTAGTTTTTAATATATAGTATTAAAAATTTCCATTCTTACCAATAATTGGGATTCTAAATTTTTTTAAAAAATTTACCTTGCTGGGTGAGTAGTGTTATCCCATTGTAGTTTTAATCTGCATTTTCCTGATGAGTAAGATGTTGAGTTCTTATACTGGTGCTGAGGATTGAACTCAGGGCCTTGTGCTTGCAAGGCAAGCACTCTAACCTCTGAGCTAAATCCCCAGCCCCATACTGGTCATTTTCGTATCTTCTTTTGTGATGTTCTTTCATGTCTTTTTGCTCAGTATTCTGTTGAATTATCCATCTTTTTAAAATTGATTTCTGTGAGTTTTAAAAAATATATCCTGGATATATATCCCATGTTAGATATATATATGCAGATACCTTTTTGTCTCTCATTCTCTTAACATCTTTTTGCCTTTTCAATCTCTTAATAACATCTTTTGATGAGTAGTTTTAAATTTTAGTATAGTCCAATTTATTGATCTTTTCTTAATGACTGGTGCTTTTCATGTCCTGTTGAAGAAATTCTTCTTATCTCAATGTAATAAAAATATTTCTGTGGATTTTCTTTTAGAAGATTACTGTGTTTCTTTTCATATCTGAAGTTAATTTTTGTGAATAGTATAAGGTAATAGTACAAGGTTAGGATTACCTTTTCCCCCTCATATGGGAATGCAGTTAACTCTGCACCATTTGTTGTGGAGGCCTCTTTTTCCTTCACAGTAATGACACTATTGTTAGTAACCTGGTCACCATCAATCTGCTTTTTTCTGAATTTTACTGCACTGGTTTATTTGTCTTGTCACAACAGAACTGTGCTCTCTTAATTACTGTAAATTTGAAATAAATGTTACGATTCAGTAATGTAAACATTCTAGCTTTCTTTTTCATTAAGTTTGTCTTTACTAACAACTTGCCAATTAGGATCTATCCATTTATTCATATGTCTCTTAAATCTCTTAACTTATTAAGGTAATTTTGTTTTTGAAACAGGGTCTTGCCATGTTGCCCGGGCTGATCTCAAGCTGGTGGACTCAAGTGAGAGTCCTGCCTGAGCCTCCCGAGTGCTGGGCTGCAGGGTACCCACAAAGCCCAGCCACAACTCGCCAATTTTACGTGCATACGCATCACTACTGAGATTTTCATTCAGATCACATTGAACCTGTAGACCAGTTTGAAAAGAAAAATATTGTCTTTTATTCAATAAACATGGTAGAATCCTTCGTTTGTTTATATCTTCTTTAAATCTTTTAAGTAACATTTTATAGTTTTCAGTGTAATTTCATACATCTTTCACTAGATCTATACCTGGATATTTTATACTTGGATGTTATTTTATATGCCATTTAAAATTTAATTTTCCTATTGTTGCCAGCATATAGAAATACAATTTATTTCTTGTACACTGGCATTGTACTTATCAATATTACTAAATTCAAGTATTAATTTTAGTAGGCTCTCTGTAAATGAAAAAAAAATCGGTACAAAATCAAATAATCTACAAATAATAACAGTTCAAATATACTTTTTGGAGTATTAGATTACTTATATTTCCAAATTTAGGAATAAATACATCTCCCATTACAAAATTTAAAATGAAAACAAACCATTTTTATACCTTACAAGGTTTGCCTTATGACTTTGTAATTATGTTGGATAAACAGACCTATGCCCTAAAAGGAACATCTACTGTACTTCTGTTCAGAAGAAAATTCAGCTTCCAAATTTCTTACACTGAAAGAATTTTTTTCCTTTTTCTTTTTACCAAGCCAAAACAAACTAATCTCTGAGGACAGACGTATTGATAGAGTAACCACATGATTGTCTACATATCAGCAGGAATCCTCCCATAGTGCCATAATTTTATATAATTTATGTCTGGTAAATATTTTTCACAATATTCTTTTCTACTCAAATGTAATTGTATACTACATTCAAAATAATTGTCAATATCAACCTAGATTCTGGCACTTAGAGAAGGAATGATAAATATGTGACATATGGCCCCTATGCCCACCTCCTGTGACCACGGCAGGCATTACTAATGAATTATAATAATCTCTAATATGAGATCCAGAAGCAGACTCATAATCTTCTCAATGCAAGACTCCGGGAAATCACTGCCGCCAACTGATTGGATTTGTCCCACAAAATGAAGCCTATTTGCCATTCTTAAACATTTATGGCCGCATTTCCTCTACTGTACCTTTAAAGCTCCTAAAATTCTGCTCCTTCCAACATCATCATCCTAATTTTTCCTCTAAATTGTCTGGTATTATGTGGACTGTAATTGAATAGCACCACATTTAAAGTGGCATCAAAGAAGACAAGTGGCTGGTTGGCTGGTTGGCTGCCTCCAGCAGGCCTGCTTGGGTCAATAATTCCTTGGTGAGGTGAACTCAGGACAAGACCTAGACCTTGCCTCAGCAGCTTTAAGATCTACTTTCAAGCGCTATGCCTGAGCTCATCAAGCTCCCAGGCACCAACTCATTAAGGAAACCAAAAGGAGGCAGACTTACAAATCAGAATACCAATTGAGTGATTTGTAGTCGGGGCATAAAACTTTCCAAAGAGTATAATACTGGCTTAGGCTACTCGGGAGATTGACTTCCTTATCTAGAGCTACCTGGGAAACTGAATTGAGAAGTAGAGATTTGCTGGTTACAAGCACAGACTCTGGGAGGACCTTAGAATCCCAGTCTTGGTGATTTCTTGCAAGTTGTCTTTAACTTCTAAACCTCACCTTTATACCGAAGGAGAGGTTAACTCTTTCTGAGGAGTCAGTGCACTAATGCGTACACATCATTTACTAGCTTGGGATCAGGCAATGATAAGTAAACAGTCAATAAACTTTAAATGATTGGTACAGACTCAGCATAAAGGAAACAAGACATTTTAAAAGACTGTTTTGTCTAGACTATAGAAAATCTTTGAACTTCCGGTATTCTTTTCTAGAGGCCCAAATCAGTGGATTCATCTAAGAAAGTACCTGTCATTTTCTGTTTGATAGTTTTGGGTGAACACTAACATTCTTACACACTGAATCTCCAATCTCTAGATTTCAGGAATACTTCTGCTCTCTCCCAGTAACAGTCACCATAAGATTAGATAAAATTAAAAAACCAGATTATTTATATTTATACTAACTTGTTTATATAGGTCATGTGTGGCCAACAATCTTGCTTGGACAGCAGATTGAGAGAGACTTTGGTCTTTTGGCTAGCCTCAGACAATCCCCTTGATAAAACCTTGGGAGAGGCAAGGAGGAACTCCAGGGTGCAGCAGTAAATATTTTCATTGTGTTTTTACTGGAGATGAGGGTGGGCGAAAGGAAGACGTGAATGCATCCCGAGTGGTTGCTGGCGGTCACAGGTACTTCACACATGCAATTTCACTTCATTACAATCGTGTAACACTGATCTTGTTATCCAACCTCATAGACAGGGCCCAAAGGTGTGGACAACTAACCTGAGACCCCACAGCTGGTAGGCATTAGATTTGAACGTCTGGTAGACTTCATGAGCCCATTGCCGTATGATATCAGGAGCTTTGCTAGGTCACCTGATTGGCTGCTTTCATGTGAATTCTCAGAGGCTGACATTTCTTCTGAAATCATCTCAGAGATTCTAGTTTGAGGACTGCTCCTGTTAGTGTGATCAGAAAACCTTTGTTCATTTATATAACTGTTGAAAGATAGAGAGCTCAGGAGATTCAGAAGAAGAAAGTATTTAAACAAGTGGTTCACAGACTAGAGTGCATCAGATCCCCTTGGAGGGTGGGACCTTACCTCTAGAGATTTAATAGGTCAGTGGTACGGCCTGAAAATCTGCATTTCCATCAAAGTCACAGACAGAGCTGATGCTGTCCCCATGCACAGACATTGCACTGCGAGGAGCCCTGGCTGATTTAACACAAGCAAGAAGAGAGCAGGAGGAAACAAAGAAAGACAACAGGCCAGAGTGTGAGATATTAAAGAGAAATTTCACGCCCTTACAGCCCCATCACCTATGCTTTTTAGGATTCATGCTCTTGCTGGCTGTCGTTTCTATCACTGCACCAATGTGCCCGTTGATTCTGGGGTAATGGAGATGCGGTTGAACAGAGGAAAGGCAAAAAGGGCCATATGGTGAAGGAGCTTGGTCAGTCACAGAGCATCTGCCAGCACCCAGCTGTTCTTTTCAGAGGGAGAAACGACTCTGGCCAGTCCCCAAGCAGATGAGAACAGCTGGAGGCAGCAGATCCTCTTGGACCATCCCAAATGATGGGTATGGACAGTCATACCCAACAGGGCAGGTTCAGACTGCAGAACTGGCTTTTGAATCACTCAGCCATGTTTCTGTACTGATATCTGAACCAAAACCAAGCCAAAATTTCCCGGTCAGATTATTCCCCATGCACCAACCCCCCCATCCTCCAACAAGTTGCATAATAGAAGAAAAACTGGAGAGGAAAGTCTTTGGGATCTCTTCCTGGTAGACTTGAAAACTCATCTGGGGTAAAGGGATATGAGACCGTTAAGCAGTTTACTACTTGTTATCCAATATTGGACTTTAGGTCTGGAATTTGGTTTATAGTAGATAAGGAAAAATATTTCCTTCTTAACAGATTGTCCTTGGGCAAAGAGGAATGTCAACAAACCTAAGAAAAAAGCTTTATCTGTAGTTATCTGCCTCAGCAGAGGTGTTTGTTTTTATATCTCTCTAGATCATGTGTTGCTTTAGGTGAAAATAATAGTGATTAATTTCTGGTGAAAACCCTGAGAAGCCTTGTTTTCTGGGTCTTCCAGGAGAAATACTGGTGTTAGACATTTTTAAGTCATTTTGAGTGTGTGGTTAGTTTATATTTATCAGACATTTTTTGAGCACCTACTGTGTGCCAGACACTGTTTGGCAGTAGTAGTACCAGAGATGAAAAAGAGTATTGGACCCAAAGTATTGAAACCTGGATTTGAGTCTTTGCTCCACAAATGGCTATTGACCATCCACTGTGCCAGGCACTGTGCTAACCCTGGGCCACCCAATAATGCCCAAGTGACTAATGCCAAGACAAGGTAGCTCAGATATTACTGGTACTTGTATAACTCTGCAATTTTTGAATTTTACAGCAATGGTGTGCTGTGTGTGCACACATTTTATGGGTGGAATTTAAGCTCTGAAACATGGAGTGACATACAGCTAGTAAGTTGTGTCTACCAAAAAGCCCACAGTAAAAACAATGAGGGGCGAGAGAGGTGAATAAGAATATTGTAAAAGGTGAAAATGGAATGCCTAGCAGCCAGCAAGCGGGACAGGAAGGAGAAAGAGCAGGCAGTGGGTAGGTGGGAGGCCATGGTTGGCAGTGGAGGCAATAGTGGGTGGCAGAGGCCATGATTGACAGCGGAGGCCATAGCTGATGGTGAAGACTCTGGCTGGTGCAGCTGCAGACTGGTCTTCCTGAGTGGAGGTGGCCTGACCCACAAATGGTCTGGGTCCTCCTCGCTTTCTTCAGGGTGCACAATTGTTGGGCAAGACCGTCGCAAGTCCTACTACCTACAACCCGAACTGTGCCCTTGTCCTGTGGCTGAGCCTCCACAGAGGGTCACACTTCAAACATCTATGAGGGTCAAACAAGGACTACAAATGCATGATCTTTGCAGGCCGAAGAAGTAGGGAGCTCTTCGAGCTGGAAAAACTCAAGGATATGAGTTAAAGGCAGCAAGTTTTCTCATTGATTGACACCTTCTGGAGTATGAGTCAATATTTGTAGATGATCAATTTGTTAGGCAAAAGAAATCTGAATTTTTGAAGTGAAACGTCCTAATTTTAAATGTTAGGAACATCATAGGAGGACAACGAAATATCGCTCAGATTTTCTTGTTTGCTATCTCTGGCTTACACGCGCATATGTATCTCAAATACACTTTTATTAATTTGTGTGAATTTTTTTATTAGATCCATAATCATAAGTCCTTCGCAGTTCCTCGTTTTCTCGGAGCGCCCTGGCCCCTCCCACTTACTAGAGCAGCTACTACGTAAGGGGGTCACAGGCTGGCTAACAGGCGGTGCGGCGTGGTGGCTACAAGCTGGGGTTCTGAAATCAGAGAGCGCTGGGCTTGAACCCCTGATTCAGCTTCCCTCGCTATCTGCCCCCGAATCAGGCACAGAGCCCTTCCCAGCCTTGTGTTTCTAATATGACCCGGAGCTAGTTACACTTTGTTCTTCAAAGAGGTATTGTGAGGATTGAACAAAATACATACAAACTGCTTGTGGCCATGCCTGGCACATGGCAAACAACGAATAAGTAAATATTCTTGTTGTTAATAACAACAAGCAGTTATGTAGTAAGGTTAATCTCACTAAACTTCTCTTTTACATAAATTCAAACTTTAGTTTTACATCCCTTGTGTCCTCAGCTCAGCACAGATCCTCAAATACTGGGTGATACTGTGTGTCACCACCAACACCACCATCATCATCACTACCATTATCATCATCATCATACCGCCACTGACACCATTATCACCACACCTGTTACCATTACCATCTTCAGCACCATGATCATCTCCGTCATCATCGTCATGCCTATTATCACCACTATCGTATTTACCACTAGAGCTATTGTCTACCCAGGACCATTATGTCCCCGTTCCTAGTTGGTCCCACGCTGCACCGCCTGTGAGCCAGCCTGTGACCCCCTTACGTAGTAGCTGCTCTATCTATATTCTTACAGAATCCCAGAAATTATTCCCTTCTTTCCTCACTTTATAAGTGAAGATTATGCAGTTCTAAGGAACTAAACACCTAACACAAGGCTCCCACTAAAGTACATCAGGGATAGAACTCAGACTCAAACTTGTCTCACCATAAATGCAGAGCCGTTTTCCTTACACTGTGTGCCTCATCAATTTGGGAAATGGAAGTGGTGGATGTTATAGATTATGCAACTGGTCTTAGACTGCTTGGTGTTCTGAGGTGTGTGTCCCTTTGCATTTTGGTACATTGCTATCATTTTGTCTTTTTTAGATGGCTGATAGCAGTTTATTTATAACTGAGAACTGACAGTCTGTTTATCCAAATAGCTCTTTGAAAGGTTCCAATTATGGTTCTGCCACATCTCTGAAGGCTAGTGGTGGAAAGCCAAAGTAACACAGGTACAAAATGCAGCAAAAGGCCATTCCCTGAGACGAAGTTCTGACTAGGGCAGAGATGCTGTGCTTCAGGAGAGGTCAATATTGACCTCCAGGATGGACACTTGTAGTCCTCTGTCTTGTGTGACTTCCAAAAGGTGAGTTTTGTCTTAGCTTAACTGACAATCTCAGCCATGAGGCTCTGACTTCTTTTCTCACTCTCTTTCTCACCAATACTAGCCAGCTAAGCCACGGTGGCCTTTCACTCAGCAGGTCTACAAATGGAGTGGCCATTTTGAGAAAAGCCCTCTGGTACTGAGCCCCAGAAACCCACCAAAGGTAGAGGATTTAGTGTCTTGGCTTTTGAACAGGATTGAGCCCTTCAGAACAGTGGAGAAAGAGATGAGATCAAATTTATAAACCTGGGTGGGTTCTGGGGGATGCGTGGCATCTGGATGCTTTGTTCCAGTGGGATTCTCTACTTCTGAGGTACTGCATGAAGGCGAAAGAACTTTGTCAGCACAGGCCGTGTTTCACAGAGAGGACCTTATTAGGCAGCTTATTCCACAGATTTGCTCTGAGAGCTTGGGTTTGCTGCCTCATCTGGACTTGGCTCATCTTCACTTGATTCTCAGCTTTGCTACAAACTAACTATGGGACTTGAGCAGGCTGGATAAGTCCTCTGAGCTTTAGCTCTATTATCTCCAAAATGGGGATAATACTCACTTTCTCAGAGTTGTTATGAGCCTTATAGTCTCATTTTTCCTGTCTCTACTGAACAGTGGTACAGTTAGATGTTCTCTCAAAGATCCCTTTTGGCTCAAAAATGTATGTTTGTCCATCCATCAGGTTAGTAGAATTGTCACACATTGATCATGGCTTGAATCTCACTGCAAGGCTAGATAACCCAGAAGACCAGAGTAAATTAAACCACTTATCTCTCCATGCCAACACCCAAAGTCTAATGAATGGAATAAGAGAATCTTTAAAAAGAGTTTTGATTGGATTTTAAACCTACTCAGTGTTGTGCTGGCTACTTTCCGTTTGCCAGCTGAAACTCTCCGTCCCCTCACCCATGTCCTTCTCATTGCCTCTCTGCACCCTGAGAGGATGATCCATAGCCTGTGCACCCTGGCTCCCTTGTCTGCCTGCTGTGCTGGCTGGGTTTGGCCAATGAAGCAGGAGGTGAGCAGCTAGAAGTGACAGGGGCTGGAATATTTTGCCACTTCTCCCTCTCTGTCTCCGCACTGCCTTCTGATGCCCACTTGTGCCAGCACCCAGCTTCTCCCAGGCTCACCTCTCCCTGGGCTCCCATAATACCCTTCCCTCCCCTTTGCTTTTAATTCTAGTGGTAGAAATGTCTCCATGTTGCTGCTGGTCCCCGAAGCTTCTGCCTCCCTTGCTGGCTCCATTTACCCTATAAATATTCCCTTCATTAAATGCTGCCATTCTGTTTTCTGGCGTTCTGTTTTCTGGCTGCCAGGACTTTGACACTAATAAGTGAATCTATTTCCTTTGTACTTTGAAAGGTGTGCATGTAAGGTACAATACATAAGGTTTTCTGAGTAAACAGACTCTATGTGATGACCCTGCAGTTGTTTGGAGCTGGACATAGAGACTTTTCACAATCTGGGGAGAAATTAGCGAGTTCTTTTTACATGGTTCACTTCCTTGACTGAAGCCATAAAAAACTTTTTGGGGAAACCTCCACCAATTGACACACAGTGGAAGTTACACTGATACATACTTTAGGGTGGGGGCTGGAAGATCTGGCTGAACATTATTTAATTTTAATATTCTTACTACTTAAGGTAAATGCTTTACTCATCTTCTGTGCCATAGAGGTGTGAAAAATTACTCTGCATGCCTTTTTTGGGAGAAGAGTTTTGAGTTCTTTATCTTTATTCTGAACAGCTCTGCACATTCTTGAAGAAACAAGCCTTGAATCCAGAGAGTTGGGTGATGGGGCAGCGGTGGAGTGCCAGGAAACACTAGCACGTGTGCTCACTCCGTTTAAGAAAACAGATCATAAACTTAAGCGGGTTACATTAAAAATGAAGCAAATCACAACTAACTAGCCCTAGCAGAGAGAATGCAAATAGAGTATATAACACAAACAAACAAACGAACAAACAAACAAAATATAGGGAGAGGCAAGAGATCAAAAGGAAAGCCAAGTTTATAATAGAGTAAAATGTTTTACTCTTTTACATTCATTTTCTTGATACAGATATGAATGTATCTTTGAAGATATGTAAAGATATATGTGTTTCAAAACAAAATGTCCCAGCTAAACTGGGTTATCTAGCTAGCACCACCATAAAGAATGAATTAGATAGATTTCCTCATGTTGTGAAAGGTACTAAAATCACAAACGTGGACTAATGGATGGGAGAGGTTTTGTGTATTTGAAGGTAGCGGAGATTTGTGTTTGTTTCACACTTGTAGGATGCTGACCATGTGCAGCCTTCAGACCGCCAAGGGTTTGAGTCCTCTACAGTACACCTGCTGTCATATGGGAAAGAGTAGGAGTCATGCAGAAGCTGAACACCACGCAACCCTGAGGAGGGAGAAGGCTCCACCAGCCAGAGCCTTTGATTCACCAGATGCTGAGGCACCGATCAGGGCACTTGTGTGCAGCTCCCAGGGGACTTGTGATTTGGGATGAGACCAGAGCACACATGCTTTCTTGTTTCACTAGACCTCTGAAGGGACTCTGTATTCCAAGATGAACCTATCTCCTTTGGGTCCATAAGCAATGCCGTCAGAGAATCTTTCTGAACCTTCTGAAACCTGCTGTCACTCACCGTCCTGCCTATCCCTGAATTCCTTGGCGCCCCCAATTTAGCACTAAGGGCTTTCTTCTTCCAGCTGACTGCTAGCCTTTCTTTCTTTTGTCTTACCTTAAATTTTAACTTATACATAAAAACATAAAAATTGTACATATTAATGGCATACCAATATTTCAAAACAAGCATACATTGTGCAATGTTTGAATCATGGTAAATGTATCTATCTCTTCAAACACTTATTTCTTTATGTTGAAAACACTCAAGCTCCTTTCTTCTAGCTTTTTAAAATGTACAGTCCATTATCTACAGTCATCTTACTGTGCAATCCCACACCAGGACTTCTTGCCTCTGTCCAACTACAGCTTGGTAATGATTAATCAGCCTTTCCGCATCCCTCCAGTCTCCCTGCATCTCCCTCCTCTCTGGAAACTGTCACTTTACTCTCAACCTCTATAAGATCAACTTTTTTATATTCCACATATGAGTGAGATCATGCAGTACCTGTCCTTCTGTGTAGCAAACAAAAGCTCTGGAACACACACTGTTTATTCTTTATTTCCTCTTGGAGCTAATGTAATTCATCACATTTTTCTTTTTTCTTTGGTGGGCAGGAATCTCAGAATAAATTTTGTAAAACTCATTTTTTTTTTAAAGCAAGACTTTTTCTTTAGTGCAAAGACTATGCCAGTCAAACAGGTATATAAGGGGCCATTCTGAGTGGGGTAGCGATAGAAAGACCTTCACATGTGGCCCTTCCTCACTACCTGCCTTCCTTGGTGGCTCTAAGTAACCTCGAAGAATCATCTCAGGGTGGGGATAATTTCTCAAAAAAGACCCCGAGAGCACATACCACAAAAGAAAGATCATTACGTTTGATTATGCTAAAGCAGCTTCTGTGTTTTTAAAAAGGCAGCCTATGTAAAAATAAATAAATAAGTCATAAATCAGGAGAAGGTATTCCCAGCTCTTATACTAAGAAAATATTTTGTTTCTAGATCATAGAATAAGTTGAAAATTAGTTAAAAAAAAAAGACAGAACTTCAGAGTTGGGCGCAGTGGCGCATGCCTGTAACCCCAGCACTCTGGAGGCTGAGGCAGAAGAATCACTTTGAGGCCAGCATGGGCTGCACAACGAGACTGTGTCTCAAAAAACAAAACAAACATCTAAAATGTACCATTAAAATAAAATTAAAAAACAACAACAGCAAGAACAAAAAAACAAGATAAAACAAAACAAAAAAACAGGCAAAAAAGATAGAACTTCAAAAAAAATAAGGAATTTCTAGAAAAGGGACATGACAGACCAGTTAAGATATGGAAAGATGTTCAATCTTACTAATAACTGGGAAATTATAATTAAAAAGTAATTTCAGACATATTAGGCAAATATTTTAGAACTCTGACAATAACTATTGTTGGAAAGAATGTGGGGACATTCTAATATACTCCTGGTAGGTATGTGAAATGGTGTAAGTGCTTCCGATAGTAATCGGAAATGCCAAGCGTAGGTAAGTTACACAGATGTGCACAGCCTGTATGGTGGTGGCATAGAAAACGATGTAGAGGAAATCTCCATGTGCCCACAATGATACATACATCTACAAGAGAGCTCATTGCAACTGTCTTTGCAGTAGCAAACATTTGGAAACATGTTAGTTTAGTTCACTTTTTGCTCCTATAACAGAATGATGGAGACTAGACAATTTATTAAGAACAGATATGTATTTCTTACAATTCTGGCAGCTAAGAAGTCCAAGACAAGGGCTCACATTTGGACAAGGCCTTTGAGCTGCCTTATCCCGCGGTGGAAGGTGTCAGGACAAGAGAAGGCAGGACTGAGAAGGGACTGAGCTTGCTTTCATACCCAACCCATTTTCATTGTAATGGACCTCCCAGGAAGATGGCTTTAATCTTTTTCAAAGGCAGAGCTTCATGGCTTCTCATTGCCTCTTGAAAGTGCCAATTGTCAACACACTGGGGATTCAGTTTCCAACATATGAGCTTGGGGGGATGCATTCAAATCATTGCACACACTGTTAATGTGTGAATGGGTAAACAAACTGTAGTTCATTAAACAATCAAAATGAGTTAGGTTTACATATAGCAGTACAGATAAATAGTGAAAAACATAATGTAGAGAGGAAAGGGCAAGTTGCAAAATGAAAGGTCTAATATATTGCCGTTTGTGTCAATTGAGTACATTCCATCCGTAATGATATCCATATAGCATTACATACTAAACAGCAGTAATACCTAATGATATATGAATATATCCTTCTGTGGCGGAAGTGTGGAATCATGGACAGAGAGGAGTCACAGGTTTTAGGAGCAGGGGTGGAAAAGTAGGCTGTGGAGAAGTAGGAGAAGTAAGAGCTTGGAGTACAGCATATAGGGATATTCTTGCTCTTTCATTTCTTTCCCAAAATTAAAAGATCTGAGTTGAAGATGGAAAACTGCCTGCATTTATTGTCTGGGTAGTAGATATTTGTAATATTCTCTGTTGCATATCTTTGACAGTTTTATAATAAAAATCAAACATTTCTAGGATAACTATTATTACAATTAAATTTATTAACTTCAGCTATAATTTCTTGTACAATTTTGTTTCCTTTTCATTTCTAACTCTTGATCTTCTATTTTAAAAGTCTTCATATATATATATATATGAAGCCTCTGTGGGCTGATGTATGTGAGGGGTAAGTAGGGCTGATATATGTAAGTGAGGTGATGTATGTTAAGGGTCTAACATGAGGCCTAATATTAAGCCAGCGTGTCAGCTCCTCTTCACTCCTTTCTGCAGGAGGATGTGTAGCATATTATACAGACAACAGACAGCTAGCTTGTAGACTTCCATGTTTCTTATCACTGGTATATGAAATTATTATCTCATAGTTCTATAGTTGAGAGGCTCAGTGGGTCAGGCTGCTCTCTCTGCTCTGAGTTGCATAAATTTGAAATCAAGGTGTTGATCCATGTGGAGTCCAGGGAAACTCATTCAGAGAGACTCTAGACTCATTTAGGTAACCAGCAGATCTCATTTGTACACACAAGTAGGGCTTTGGTCCTGTTTCCTTCTGAGTTTCTGGTCGGGGTCATAGTTAGTTTACCCCAGAAGTCAGCCTAACTCTAAAGCCTATGATCTTAACCACTATGTCATTGCAAGAATGGTGGGTCTGCAAATTTGAAAATTAACGCCAAGAGACCAGGGTGTACCCTGATTTCGGTTATCTCTTGCTAATTTCCCTGCAGTGCTCAGATACAGAAATGATACCTCAGAGTGGCCCCAGAGAGATGGTCTTGAAAGCCCTTTCCATTTAATGAGTCAATATGGATTTTGTTATTGGCATGCTAGTGACACAGTAGTGGCTCTTATGTTAGTGACGTAGACCTTATGACAACAATAAAGTCATAGGTTTTAGGTATGCCACATATACATGTAGGATGGAATGTATTTAGCATCAAATATAAAAGTAATCATAGAAAATGGTCACTGTGTATAAATGAAAGTAGATGGTGGAAGACTAGAAATTGATTAGCATTTACTGAGCATGTAGGAAATACCAGGTAGTCTAGTACATAGCTAGGATATAAAGTGAGTAATACCAATATCCCTCCCCAAATAAGGGCTTTATATTCCAGAAGTCCCTGGAGACTGACAGTAAACATTAGGCATTAAAACTTAGTAATTATATAGTATTTCAAAAAGTGATAAAAAGCTTTGGAAAAATAGAACAAGATAAGGAAATTAGGAGTGGCAGTGGAAGGCAGGTTTCAGTTTAAATAGGGTGCTCAGACAGGATTCATGGAGAAGCTGACGTGCCCTGCGGCAGGGGGCAGAAACACTTCACACAGCCCGTTAGAAGATCGATGCTCTGGGAAAGGTAGCGTTTTGATTTCCGTAAGGACTAAGAGCTGGGTTATTCAAATGACAGGAGAGGTGTGTACTTAAAGTCCCACCAGGAAACAAAGGCACTGAGAGAGTCTAGGGAAAGGAGAGAAGAATTCAGGTTAATCGAACATATTCAGGATTTTGCCATTTGTAAAGTCAAAATTAAGTTACTCTGATTTCTGTATGCGATAAATTGTGTGCTCTGCAGTTAAGGGTTATACTATTTCAGTTAATAAAATGGATAGCATCATAATCTGTCAGTGATATAGTTTCTAAGTATCATAATCTGAGCTTGTTTAAATCAACTTTCTTTGAGCAAAAGAAATCCTGACTGCTGGCCAGAGATCTTACCAGACTATAGAAAGGTCTCTTACAAGGACCTCTCTCCAGGGCTGGGGAAAGCCCCTGCAGCTCGCTTTCCGGTCTTCACATCCAGGTGAAGAAGACAAGAGCCACAGTCTCTGCAACAAGGAGCCAGAACCTCTTCGCTCCGTGGGATGGTTGGAACGCATTCAGTCTGAAAGACTTTTTACGATCCAACAATATGGTGATTGTTTAAATAAAAAATTTATTACAGTAAAAGACGCATTGCAATTAATCCTTCTCAAAATACTACCCCTTGCTTTGAACACACTGATCCCATTGTTCTTGCCACTTTCTGAAGCAATTTAGAGTTTACATTTATGGCCATTTCTGTGAAATAAAAACATTATGGAGTGTCTTCATCAGCCTTCCAATGAATCTGGCACTGTGTGGCTTCTGCCTCTTCCTCCAAATCAAAATGAATGTGAAAGCTAAATGATTTGAACTGATTCAGGACACTGGAACAGCCATGACAGCACAACTAAAAACATGGAACAGGACTTCTGGAACCGCTTCAGAAAATGGCAAGAACGAAGGGTTAAATAAATTTGAAGAGAGAAGGGAGTATTTGGAAGGGGGGGTGGTTTATGGCAAAGTGTCTTTCACTGTGATAATTTTTAAAAATTTAAGCAGTCATTGTAGATTTTGATTGCACCTTATACAATTGCACAGAGGCTTTTTGCAGCCCCAGGTGCGCTGGACATGGAGCCACAGGCAAAGAGCATTAAGTCCAGGCAATGGGTGGGTGCTTTCCCCTGCAGTTCACACAGGAGACAGATCATTCGCTGGCTTTCTCAGCGAAGTTACTTTACTCAATTATGTGTTCAAGCATTTAAAGTCTTTTTTTTCTGAATTATATTCACTTAGAAAAGTGGGTAGATTGGGGAGGGTGGGTTTGTCTTTTTTTAAATTGATTGACCTTTGAGAAGATAGAGACCAGATCTAGGAAAGAGGAAAGTAAATATATTAACAGAAAAGAAAGCAGAGGAGACATTCAATAGGAAGGGAGACAGAGAATAAATTCAGTTCATACTTGCCATATGCCATAGCAACAAAGATAAATAACACACAATTCCTGCCTTTGAGTAGCTGATAGTTCAGAGTAGAAGTTCTCAACATTTTCAGTCAGACCGGGTGAATAATATTTCATATATTCAACCCGCACGCTTTATTAGTAAGGACACTTCTGGTCTGTGACACTCACAGATAACGCTTTGCAGGTTATGCACATTTCCAAGCTCAGGAGTACAGAACTTCCCCTTTCTCACACGATACCCTGTTCTGTGGATGTCGCAGTTGAATTCCCTGCCTCCATTTCTCGCAACTGCGATGAATAGACATTAAAGTGTTGGGGTGAAAAGGACCCATTCCCAGCCGTAGCAGGAAGCTTTGACTGACCTACAGCAGTTACCCTTTCTTTCCAGTTTTTAGGGAAGGCATGTGATCTACGTTTCCCTGGAGGGAACACCTGGACTGGGGCTTGACCCTTTGGGGTGGGGAAGAGAGAAGCTCTTTCTCTTGGAAGCAGTGCGATCGTGAAGCCTAGAATTGCTGCTGCCGTCTTGCTGCTATAAGGGATATCAACCTGAGATAAAGTCAGCAGAGCCAAGAGAACAGCAGATATGAGGAGTCAGAGCCAAGTACCCACATGACACATGGGTACAGAGCACACGCACGTACTTATTTACATATTTTAGCACAGGAACTAACACACTTTCTTAATTGCTTAACCTGGTTTGAGCTGGGTGTTGGGAACATGCTGATAGTACTGATCCATATAAACAACTTTTCAACACTGTGGCTAAGAACCTCTGGAGTAGAGAAAGTTCAAATAAGTTACTAGTTTGACAAATGAAACAAATAATACAGTAATGATAACATTAAAATCAGAGAGTAAGTTATGGTAATAGGAAAGATGTCCTCGGCGGGGGGGTGACAGTAAGTAGTTGTGGTATATAGCAGAGGAGACAGAAGACAGGAGAGAAAAACTTCAGAAAAGAAAATACACTGCATTTACATTTCTTGATTGGCTTTAAAATAGATAGAGATATTAAAGATGACTTCTAATCATACAGCTATAAATTTAGTATGGTAGAGGAATTTCTAGACTAGGCCCCTTAGATATTAGTGGGTAGGTGGACATTCTAGTCTAAATATGCTACAAGATTGCTGGACTAATTGATGCCCCTCACGTCCAAAGCCGCTGATGTGTTACAACAATCTCGGGCTCCTGGAGTATTAAAGTCACTGATCACTAGCAGAAAAAGAGGTGTCCCGGGCACACAGGAGTTAGTTTGTGCGAATGTAGCACATGTAAACTAGGAGGATAGAGGGGGCCCCCCGAGATGGAACTACCATGGATTCATTATTTTGACTGTGGTGTAAGATATACCATGTCCCTCAACTACAGTGTTTGTGCCTATCTTTAACATTGTTTCCCTCCCTTGCATCCTACTTTCTCTATTTTTTTCTTCATTTCTCTTTTGCGCAGATGTTGGCCTTCATGTACAGATCTTCCTTGTATCATTAATGCTAGAGACTTTAGATATAGTTTACACAACTTCAGCCTTAGTTCTAGGCAGTTCCTTGAACTTGACTGCATTCAGGAAAATTTTAATATTTCCTGGAAATTGCATGAGTCAGCTCAAGTATCCATGATAAAACATATCCTGTAAGTCCTGTACGCAGCATGTGGGCAGAGAAAAGACAAAGCATGTTCCAGCTGTTTAAATAATGAGCACAGGATTCCCTTCAGGGGGTTCCTTTGCGTAGGAAAGAAAGTTAAGGCAGGATGGAGTGGGCAGGAAGCCTGCAGACGTCTGAAAAATTAAGTGGGAAGAAGACAGAGTGGTCGTGGGAAGGCCTCTGAGCCCTGAGAGGACAGATCCTGCGCAAGAGTCAGGGCTGAGTCAGAAACACCTCTGATTCTCATAGTTCCGAACACATCTTTGCGTGTATTCAGACGGCTGCAGGGGCAGAAGAGTGTGAAGGGTGTTTGGAAAACTCAAGCATAACATTTCTATCTCAAAAATCCTAAGTTTTATCTTGCTGTTCTGACTGGAAATGGGCAGTCAGGTTTGTGGAAGGAGAATGTCTTTGAAACCGAACATCCTTTCTCGGGTTCCAAATGCTCAAATTTCTAGGTTATGACCGTACTAGTAATCTTGAATCAGCCCACGTAGAGCTCTACTGAATCTTATTGGGTTGGGACCCTCCTAGCTTTGTCAGAGAACCCACCTACCTTCCTTTCTCCTCCTCTTCTCTCCCTCCCACCATGCATTCAAAAGATGGCCCAGAGAGCACTGGTGGGTGTCAGGCACCGTGATGGGGCTGGGAATATGAAGGGGATGTGGGTGGCTTTCAGCCCTAGACAAGGCTAGTCTCTAGTTGATGAGCCAAAATGTGAAAAGATAAGCGAGCATATTGAAGGCATTGCATCAGGAAGAACTCAGAGCAGTGAGGACCTGAACCTAGTGGGAGCGCCCTGGTGGACACCTGTCTGAGCTATAGTGGGGTACCAGGCCCTCACCAAATGCCTCCCGAGAGCCAGGGACCAAAGTGTATCAGCTACCAGGAAGTTCTGATACCAAGAATAACATTTAGAGGGCCAAGAAATACTCTCATGTGGTGGTTTGAGAAGCTATTATTGCAAAATTTCCACGGTCTGTCATATACTGTTGGTTGGAGAGAAAATTATCTTCTTTTTCCCAAGAGGGTATAATTGGACAGTTTTTATATCTAAATTAAAAATAAACACAACGAAATATATTTTTTGATTCAGCAATTCTATTTCTAGGCATCTATCCTCAGACACAGTCTAAAGAATGTATGAGGATAGATGTGTAAGGAATTTCATTACATTTTCTGTAACTGTGAAAAATTGCATTAACCTGGTCCATGATGATGGAAGAATGACGGAATAAATTATCATACGTGATTTAATCTACACAGCAGTTTAAAATAATAACAATAATAATATAGAGATTTATATACTGATTTTATTTCCATTTTTTCCTTCCATTTCTTATTTCTCTTGTCCCTCTGTTCCTTTCCCCCTCCCTTGTTCCCTTTCCCATTTGGACATTTCCTTCCCTTTCCCAATATAATACATTTTAGTCTCTATTTACACTTTCAGTTTCTCCCACCAGAGAAACTATGCGGTATTTAAACGTGTGTGTCTGATTTATTTCACTTAAGAGTATGGTCTCAAGATGCATCCATTTACCTAGGAACATCTCAAGATTATCATTCTTTATGGCAGAGTAGTACTCCATTGCATAAAAAAACCACATTTTCTTTATCCATTCTGCTGTTGATGAGCATTTGGGTTGTTTCCAAGATTTAGCTATTACAAATTGTGCTGCTATCAACATGGGTGTGCATATATCACTGTGGTATGATGCTTTTAATTCTTTTAGGAAGATACCAAGAAGTGGAATAGCTGGGAGGAGGGGGTGAGGGGAGGGGAACGGGAAAAAAAAGAAGCAACAAGATATGTCAAGTACAGGTACAAATCCCCTACGATGAATGTTATCACTATGTACATCTAAAATGTACCATTAAAATAAAGTGAAATTTTAAAAAATTTAAAAATAAAGAGATTTATACACTGAGTGGAAAAGGGATAAGAAAAAAGAGTGTTGCAGAATAATTCATGTAGTCTATTTTCGATTATTTAACAATGAACACACGCATATACATTCCATATGTCTGTCTGTCTGTCTAAATATACAGCAGAAAGAAGGGAAGCATGTACATCAAGTTGATTGAAACAGCTCTTTCTGGACAGGAATGATTTGGGGATTAGGGAACAGGGTAGGTAAGAGGGATATTAACTTGTACTTTATATATTGTTAAATCACTGGAATTTCTCCCTGAACCTTGTATATGTATTCATGTGTCATTCTCCTAAAATATAAAATTTACATTTTAAATTCCTATGGCATCTGAAATACCCCCTGGGGTAGAAGGCAGGAAGTTAATCTCCAGAGAAGCAGTAAATGTCAGGTGCATGGAGATGGCCTTTGGCATTCTGAATTTTCCCATAAGGGAGAAGCCCTTAAACTTGATTTTTAAAAGTCAACTCTGGGATTCTAAGATGATGCTTTGTGAATATGTGACACCTCCAGGCCGAGCTCAGTGACAATTTGAAAAATGCAAAGTTTAGTCAATTTAATTAGTTGCTTGGCCCATCCCTTCCCCATACAGCTGACTGATGTCAATGAAACCAGTTATACCTGTCACACCAACGCCTGATGGTCAGATCGAAATGTCCCCTTTTTCAGAAGTAGCAACTCTTCTTGTATAGACATAACTAAAAACGTGCAAAGTAGCAACTCTTCTTGTATAGACATAACTAAAAACGTGCGAGGTGCTTGGCTGCTGTTAACTTAAATCATCGGCTTCTTTGTTCAAACAATCTTTGGAGCCGCTTCTTGGCAGGAATGTGGGGGCGGACCCAGGGCCTTCTTAGTCCAAAAGACAAAATCAATCCAGTTTCCGGGAGGCACACAGGAAGACTGGACTTTGGAGTCTGACAGACCTACCTCTGAGGCCACACTGGCTCTCTGATTGAGCTAGTTACTTCCTCAACCTCTCTGGACCTTCCTTTCCTTATCTGTAGATGTGGAGACTATTCCGCGATCCAGCTGTTTGCTGTAAGGATTAGGTGAAACTTGTTCAGCACCTCCTAAAGTGCCTGCCATATAGACCTTATTACTGTGATCACATTGAAGAAAAACACTTTTGTATTTGTTTTTGGAGAAGTTTCATCCTGAAACAATCATTTGTTCCAGACCTTTCCTTCTGATTTGTCTTTGTAAATTCAGCAAAGGTCTCTCTTTTGGCTTGAGGAGTATCCTGAGCTTTATTAAGTTAAAGGGAGTATGGTGGGGTGGAGGCCACATAGATTTGGGTGTCCTCTTGGGATTTCCTGCTTATTTCCTGCAGCATATCTGTGGCTTCAAAATACCTGGTAAATACTGAAAGCAGATTTCAATGAGCTGATAATTCCAGGGGAAATAGGATTTTAAAATGTTTACCAAGAAGATACCCAGGCAAGTATTAACTATTTGGTCTGATTTTTAGGGGCAATTTTACTTTATATTCCTCCCAATTCTGCCACTGTAGTGAGAGCCCTTTTGGGATAGAGAACTGAGCAGTCCTGGGCAGTTCCTACCTACTTCTTGGTTCCCTTTGGAATGGCAGAACGAGGGCAGGTAGAAAGAACGTACTCAGCGTCTTGTGTCTGGAAGGTTCGCTGAGCTGCAGGGAGAGTGAAGCACAGCAAAGCCTGCTTCAGAACACTCTACACGTCCAGAGCAGGGGAAGGAGAGCTTCCTGAAAGCAGCCGAATTTCCCATGGACTCAGTTCCCCTCGAATGGCTACCTGGTCCCCTGGCTGGGCAGCCACGAAGATGAGCAGGGTGTTTCCTGGCAGATAACTTTCACCGAGCTGCTTGGCCAGGTTGAAGAGCAAGCGAGCACACAAAGGCTGCCAGGCCAGAATGCTGTGGAATCTGGATTTTAACCCACAGTGTCCAACTTCAGAATCTGAGTGCTGAACCTCTAGGCCCTTGAGCAGTTATAGAAATTCTATTCCAGGTATCAGGAAGGTGATCTTGGGCAAATGGGTCAACCTCTTTTCAGCCTCAGTTTTCACATCTATAAAAATGGGAGTATTAAGAGTCTTTCCCTTAGAACCAGATTGTAAGGATTAAATACAGTAATGCCCCCTCCTCCTTGGTTTTTCTGTCTGAGGTTTCAGTCACCCATGGTTAACTGAGGTCTGAAAATATTAAACAGGAAATTTCAGAAATAAATAATTCATAAGTGTTAGATTGTGCATAGGGTTTGAGTAATGTGATAAGATTTCTCCCGCCGTCTCGTTTTGTCCTGTGCTGCCTGTAGCATAAATCATCTCTTCGTTTAGCATATTTAAACTGCATGTGCTCCCCTCCCCACTGTGGTAATTTAGTAGACAACTTGGTTATCAGATCTCGTCATATCACAGTGCTGTGTTCAAGCAACATTTATTTTATGCAATAGCACAAAGCATGAGAATTAGGGACGCAAAGGAGGTAGCAGGGCATACGACATGGGAAAACAGATTAACTAGGTAAAAAACATAGTATATACAGGGTTAAGCACTAAAGTGGTTCTACGCATCCACTGGAGCTCTGGGGATGTGTCCCCCATGGACAAGAGGGGCTGCTGTACATCTAGTTTATCCCACAATGCCTGCACATTGTTATATAACAAGTCATATAAGGTTACTTGTTTTTCTTTATAAATCCTGGATCCCTACAACAGCACCGAAAAGCAGGCACTACTGTCACTCTATGGTGAGGAAATTTAGGCTGTAAAGGGAAACATGTACGTGAGTAGGGTAGGTGGCAGAGCTAGGGCCCTCTGACTTGATGTGATCAGATTAGCTCCTAAATGTCAATGATACAGTTTACAGTTTGTAGTTGGTAGAGGGCAGAAGCTGGGCATTAGCTGATGGTGAGGGAAATGGAAATGGAAGTGGGAAGTGTTCCTTTTATTTAACTCACAGGTGGGCTGTTGACATGTTGCACTTGGGCTCCTGACCAGTGCTCTGGGCCTCTCTTCTGCATTCTCAGGCCAAAAGCCCCCTAATCCTGGGTGAATCTTTCTTCTTCTCCTCATTCCCAGCAGCAGACACACGCAGAGCCAGACTGCCTCTTTTCTACAAAGGGAGAGGCCGAGTAGGCAGCCAGGGCTGAGCCCACAGCCTCTGAGAGTGTGGAGTTTGGGGTCCATCTGCAGAGCAGCAGAGCTGTGTACAGTCAAGTCTGCTAGGCTGTGGCAGAAAACTAATTCCGGAGTCCCCCATGTGACAGGAAGCTGCCTCTGAATAAGTCTGTGCTCAGTATGCAGCTGTGTGGACGCTCAGGGCATGAGGAAAACAGAAAGCTCTCTCAGGCAGTCCAGAAAAAAATTTTTTTTAAAAAAGGAAAGGGAAGGAAAGGACAGGAAGAAAATCCTCTACAAGGGACTGAAAAATTTTTTGAGTATTTCATTCACAATGATAGATGCTGTTCTTGGGATTGAGTCTGTACAAATCTGCAGAACTTTCTAGATAAATTGTTGTTGTAAAGTAACCTTTATTAGTTATTCGGCACTGTTTACCAAGTACTGCCTGATGCCTGGCACTTGCTGGCTGTTAGGGAGGGCAGAGAAAATGCAGCCCCAATCTTGCCCTCAGGGAATTCACATTTTAGAAGGGAAAGACCTTAAACAAGTGCTTAAAATAATCACTCCATAAATTATAATAGGGACTACAACAATGAAGGAAAAGGCCAAGTATGGGGATATCTGATCTAAGTTGATAGAGTTGGGGCAGTCAGATAAAGCCATTTTGAACTTCCCAGTTGTTTTGATTATCAGTTTCTGTATTTCTCTATGACCAGCAACCTAAAAACTTTGGAGTTAAAACAACTATTTTATTTTGCTTACAATTTTGTGTCAGGAAATCAGAAAGGGGTTTACTGGTTGGTTCATCTCCTCTCCAGGCAGCATCATACTTGGCAGCTGGAACTGGAGGGTCCTCTTCGAAGAGAGTGTCTTCCTTGCACGAGTTGGATTTGTCCCAGGATGGGTGTGATTGGGGCTGGCTACCAACTGGCCTGCTTATATGGTTTTGGCTTTATAGAGTGAGAATTCCACAAAGCCAGGAAGATAAGGGTTTTTTGGTATTCTAGTCTCACAGGTCCCAAATTGTCACTTCTGTCTCCAACTATTTATTGATTAAGCAAATCACTATGGCCAGTGCAGGTTTTAAGCAAAGTGGATTAGATCCCCCCTCTCCATAGAAAGAGGAACAAAGAATTCGAAGTCCCTTTAGCCTACCACACTGGCAAAAGAATCAATATACAATGTTAATGAGGCCTCCAATGTCAGTCAAGTGTGGATAGTGACTCTCCTCTGAGTTCAAAGTCAGGTGCAGAGCCAAGGAAGAACTTGGGACTTTTAACATTTCTACTCATTTATTCACTTTGGCATCAGACAGCCAATAGACATTAATTGGGCACCTCTGATATGCAGTTAACTAGCAGGGTCAGCAAGCTGGCCTCTAGACAAAACCTGGCACTCCTTTCTTAAAAGTAAAGTTTTACTGGAACAAAGTTATGCCTATTTATTTTTGTGTTTGGCTGCTTTCCCACTACAATGACAGAATTGAATACTTGAAATAGAAACCATATATTCCACAAAGGCTAAATTATTTACTCTCTGGCTTTTTGTGGAAAATGTTTCCTGATCTGTGCTATACAGCTTCCATTAATTAAACACTTCTGCTAATTACTGTGTTAGGGATTTATGTGCATTAAGTCTTTTGATCTTCATAGCAGACCATTCAGAAAGTATTACTCCAATTTTATAGATGGAACATAGATATTTGAGGCAGTTTCCAAGATCACATAATTAATAGCATTTGGAACTGAGTTTGTTTGTTTTTTTCTTTTTTTTGAATTACAAAGCTACTTTTAGTACTTTGGGGTTTGCCCCGCAGGAATAAAAAACACTGGGAAGGGGTAACCTCCTCACCCCCAGGAATGGCCTGGGGGAAAGAGGCTACCTGTGGGGAAGGAAGCACAAAAGGGACCCGCTGCAGACTCAGGGCAAAGGGAAAGCCATCAGTGCTGGGACCTGTGAGCACTACAGTAGGAAACACGCGCACAGTGGGACTGGCTCCAGGCACATAGGCGAAGAGCAAGAGGGTTGGACACGAAGCCACAAAGCTACGTGGGTTCCTCCTTCTTCTCGTTTGCCTTTTTCTGCTTCTGCTGCATGATCTCCGAGCCCCTCTGCTTGTGGGTGGCAGCAGAAAGCCCGTCATCTCAGTGCTTCCCCTTGACTGAGTTGCTCTGCTTTTTCATGTTCTTCTGGTGGGCGAGTTCACGCTGGTTACTGCGGGTCATGGCAATGGCAGCAGCTCAGGCCTGCCTCCGTTGCATCCCCTCGTTCAGTCCTGGAACTGAGATCTGAATCCAGATTGTTGACATGAAGGACCTGGCTCTTCAGGACTTCCGGGATGGATTTTCAGGATGATGCATGTAAACTAACTATTGTGATACTGCCTACTACTGCAGATAAGGTGGGTGTCCTGGGGGCCAATCCTAGAAGGAGGTCCTTTGAGGCGAGGATGAAGCGTTAATATTTTGGTCAGGAAGTTGGCAGAGGCAATGCAGTGTATGTGAGCAGGCAAGGACAGTGGGCGGTGGGTTCAGGGCAGATTGGTTCTGATATGCAGGGACTGCCCAGGGCTCAGGCCTGGCTGCCTGTGGTCTGAAAGTCTGGTCTGTTCCCTATGGCGCTCCCTTCAGGTCCTTTATATGATGCTGCTTCTAGGGCGGGACTAGAGGAAAGTTAGGGAGGTACTATCAAGAGTGAGTGCAAAGACAGATGAGAGAATCCTGATAGGAGAGAAACCTGATGGGAGCTGTGGCAGCTTGAACGGTGGTTTCCTGAAAATGTTCCTGTCCAGATCACTAGAAGCTGTGAATATGCTATTACATAGCAAGGGAAACTAAGGTTGTGGATGGAATTGAGGCTGTTAATTAACTGACATTAAAGTAGTGAGGTAAAATCTTGGATTGTCTAAGAGGCCCAAATATACTTCAATGTGGAGGATGGGGGAAAACAGAGAAGTCAGAGTTAGAAAAAGATGTGCAGATGCTAAACAGCTAGCTTTGAAGGTGGAGGAAGGTGCCAAGAGCTAAGTAATGCAGATAGCCTCTCGAAGCTGAAAAGGAAAGATGATAGATTCTCCCTGGAACCTCCAAAATGAGCACAGCCCTGCTGATAGCTTGATTTTAGCCGGGTAAGATCCATTTCAGACTTCTGAATTCAAGAACTATAAGGAATCAATTGGGTTGTTTTAAGCTGCTAAGTGTATGGTAATTTGTTTCAGAAGCAACAGGAAACTAACACAAGAGAACAATCCACTTGGTCACTGTATTGCGATTCCATGTACACTGTGAAGAAAATGTATATGATAATTCCAAAGTATGCTTCGTGCAAGGACTAGAGCTATACAATGGTTTGTTACATGCTCACTAAACATGGTTTTACTGTCCATTTCTAAGCTTCCTAGTGGTGTTTTCAGCCATTTTAGATATTTTAGTGAAGCATAAATGTTTAGTTTAGTGAAGTATGTGTATAGATATCCATCCCCCTGATTGACTGTTTTTTAAAATGTCAGTCAAATATGCATCTAGAAGAAGAGATGAAAAGAATACTGATTTTCCAGCTTTGCAACCAAATGAGTTTTGTGTAGAAAAGGACAAATGAGCCTGTGTACGGAATGCAGACCCAGCCACTTTGGGCGTATTTGGGGATCTCCCATCTGCTTCCCCAGATGCACAGCCAGTGATCTCACACTGAAGACGAATGTCTCCCTCCGCCTTTGCACCGTGTAAGCTTGGTGAGTTGGCTTAATTTTCCTGCGGTCTTCCGTTCCACTCAGGCTTTGTATTTACGGAGACAAACATACAAACCTTTTACACAGGCAGCCCTGGGAGCAAATGCGTGATCCTTCCTCCTAGAGGTACCTGGTAAGTGTGGGTTAGTTACTTGACCAAATACTGATATTTGCTTTCTTTATAAGTATCTGCTGAGACAAAGCGACAGGGATGCTTCAAAGAGGCTTGCTGTGCTGATCCCCGAGGGGGAAACCCCCAAAACCAATCTTCCTGGCAGCACAATCTTGGTGTGCTGACTGACTCTTTTGCTGATTAAATTCTTAAACCATACCTATGAGGGCCTTATATCAGTTTTGTGTCTTTGATCCTTAATTTTGCAGTGCTTTGGTTCTCAATTTTTTTTTTCTTTCAGTAGACTGCATAAATGACTCATCAGCAGGAAATGTGGATAGTCAGACAACTTAACTGAAAATACAAATAAGCACACCTCTGCTTTGTAGAGAGGATTTGCTTAAAGTGGAAAGAACCTTGGGAGAACAGATGGCGGCCCCCAGTGCTGAACCTCGTGCTTTCTCTAAGATCCTAGTCCTCTGCCTGTGATGAGAATGGCATGAGCCAGCTAAGGAGATGTGTGTCCATGTGGGGAATTCAGGATTATTGCCTCAAAACAGATAGTCTCTTCATTAGGCATTTAAGTGATTTTTAAGTTATCTGACAAGTGCATATGTGTGTGTGCATGTTCTCTAATCCCTGTGACTTATCTTTCTTGCCATTCGTTTGACCAGTGCGGTGGCCTCATATAAACAGGGGTCTACTTCTCTTGCTCACTAAACAGTCAATAACAGTGAGAGCTATTAAACACACCAGTAAGAACAGATTATAATTAGCATCTCGTTGGAATCACTATCAGTGGGCACAGTCTTGTGGATAGAAACACATTTTTTATTACAAGATTCCACATGCCATTTGATTCCAAAATTTTCAATTTCCATGTAAACAGCTTTGTTAGCATGGCGATCACAGGGAGCAGTTACAAGAACCTGTCTTGTATCTCTTAACCAACACAAAAGATGCAAATCAGCGGTGGCGATGAAAGCAGAGAGCGCCTTTCTATATTTCATCTCTGGACTAAAGCCAAGTTTCAAAGTTCAGGGGCCCCTAGCATGGTGCAGACTTAACTTGGTGACTCACAAGAGCTGTAAATGTGTCTCTCCCTTTGTTTGGGCCTGGTAACCCCCTATCCTTGCTCCTCATGAGTGCTTGAGGTGGGTATTTCCTCATAGTTCCCACCCTGAACTATGCTGAGAACTCGTTGAGGCACCACCACACTGGCAGGAATGCGGACTCTCTCCTAGCATGTTTCTCTTCCTTTCTACTTCCTATAGAAAATAGGAACCTCTGATTCACTTTGGATCCTGAAAATCCAGAACCCTGATAAAGATAAACTTCAAGGCAACATATTATCAGGCCTCAGTGAAGCTTAAATAATATGGATAAATTTGAACATGCTTTTTATTGTGTTTTGGGTTTTTTTTTTTTTTTTTTTTTGGTACCGGGGATTGAACTCAGGGCCTTGTGCTTGCAAGGCAAGCACTCTAACCACTGAGCTAAATCCCCGGCCCCTATTGTGTTTTAAAGTAATTCTAAACTTACTCACAAAAATATAGAATTATAATTATGGTTACCTTCACTTAACAGTAATACATCAAAGACTGGTACAAGGCGGAGGAAATTCCAAGACTCTCACTATAAACTTATAACTTAGTGAAGCTTCAAAATACCAGCATGCAATGCCGGGGATACCAACTACACACAATTAAGTTTCAGGGAAAAACCAGAATGGATTCTTGTCTCTCTGAGTCCGGGAATTCTAACTCAGGTTGAGCATGAAGCATTGGGAGACAATTTCAGGAAAGCCACTTGGACAGATCCTGCAGGTGGCTGAGGAAACCTCTTAATACTTTGGTAAGACATTTATTTTGGTAATGACCTTGAAATATTCCCACATATTGATACTCCTTCTAAGATCTTTCTGAATTTATTAGATTCAGACCCCTGGATTTGAGATAGTACTATTATACTACTCCTATAACGATAGTTCCTCTTACTTATTTAGGGGTGATGACATGCTAGGCCCATTTCTAAGTGCTGTATAATTATTATTGCACTTTCTTCTAATAATACATTCAGGAAATAGGTATTTATCTTAGCCACATTCTACAGATGTGGAAATGGAGGCACTAGTGATGCTGTCACTTGCCCAAGGTCCCATTGCTTTTGTAGAATGGCAGGATTTGATCAAAGAATTACCCCTCTAGTCTGGGCAAAGGAGTGCTGAAGGCAGACGCCACACCCCTTAGCTCCCCTTCTCCATGAGCCACTCCCTGGTGCAGGTCCAGCCCCCCCACCATGTGACTGTCTCTCCCTGGGCAAAGCACCCTGATGTTTCATCTTTTTTTTTTTTTTTTTAAGTTTCAGCTTTATTGAAACATTTTTCAGTTTCTTGTTTTTTATTATATGTTTGCAATATACAATTATTTTTCTTGGGGAGTCCATACATATTCATATCACACCTTAGTCATTTTTAGTTTCGTTGTTCATCAAATGCAGATACTAATCAAACCTATCTTCTAAGGGCAGTTGTGAGGATTAAATGAGTCAATGTATGTAAAATCTCCATAATGCTACCCGGCACAAAGCAACTGTTATGTAAATATAGACTACTGTCATATTTCTAATGTGTTACTGTTTTATGGTACCACTTCTATTTTCCTATTTTTATTTAGCAAGGTTATTATCACTGAATACTTTCTCATTATTTGTCTTATAATATTTAGTAGAATTTCATTTTTAGAGCAGTTTTACATTCACAGCAAAATTTAGAGGAAGTTACAGAGGTTTCCTATGTGGCCCCTTTCCTCATGTGTGAACGCTGCCCCCCCCCCCCCATTATCACTCTTTCCCACCAGAGCGGCCCATTTGTTACAACTGATAATCTACACTGAGACATGGCAGTCAGCCAGAGTCCATAGTTTACTCTAGAGTTCACTTTTGGTATTGTATATTCGGCAGGTTCAGACTAATATATAATGATAAGTATCCAGCATTACTGCTTGACACGCAGTGGTTCCGGTGCCTAAAAATCTTCTGTACTTCACCTCTTTATCCCTCTCTTCCCCAGCCCTTGGCAACCATGGATCTTTTTACTGTCTCCACAGTTTTGCCTTTTTCAGAATATAGCATAGTGGGAATCATGCAGTATGGAGCCTTTTCAGATTGGCTTCTTTCACTTATGAATATCATCCACTCTAAGTTTGCTTCATGTGTTTTTATGACTTGTTAGCTCATGTTTTCTGACCTCTTATGCTTTGTTTAATCATTTTTCATTCTTTCTTTCAGTAAATATTTTTGATTATTTTTCACTGAGTCAAGAACATAAGAAGATCTGAATCACTTTTTTTCGAGCGCTTAAAAATCGCTAGCCTACCTTTTTCTTTTCTCTGTAGTTACAGACACATTTCATGGTCTGTCTCACTGGCAGGTATCCTTAGGCAGCCTTGCCAACATTTTTTCCATAATCTATTTTCTAGAATTTTTTTCTTTCTTCCTTAGTACTCTGAAAATATTATGTTCAAGATATATGTATAGATGAATGAATTTTGTCTATACTTCATTTTCTTTCTTCTTTTCAATAAAGCTTTACTGAGCACATGCTAAGTGCTGTTTTCTCAGTGTGCCCTGGGACATGGCACATCAAATCTCCCAACTACCCTCTTTCTGAAGAACTTGGAGTCTAATGGGAGACAGATGTTATAACAGAAAGCACACACACTTGTTGTTTTAAATTATAATAAGTAATATAAAGGAGAATTTAAAAAATAGGAGAGCTCAGTGGTTAGAGTGCCTGCTTTGCAAGCACAAGGCCCTGAGTTTGATCCCCAGCACCAAAAAAAAAAAAAAAAAAAAAGATAGTATTAAGGGGCAACTGAGTTTCAAGTGGGTGGGTAGGGAAACATCTTGATGAAGTGCCATCCAAGGTGGCACATGAAGAAGGACCCTGTTCACCTAAGGGAGTCTGGAATACAGAGTGGGTATGGAGTGGCTGAGGGCTGTGGCTGGAAAGGCAGGCAGAGCCAAGGCCTTGGAGGATACTTTCAGGATTGTGTGCTTCTTGGTCAAATGCTGGGATAGCTTCTAAAAGCAATGCGGTTCTGTGAGCAGGTTTCCATTTTGGAAAAGTCACTCTGTCCTTGGTGGGTGAGTGAAATGGACTAGACGTTTGCCTGGGACCTTAGCAGTCTCAGGAATGTCCTGCCTGGCAACCCTTTATCCAGTTAATTGGATCAGTGGAGACCATTCAAATTTCCGTTGATACTATCGTCTGGTACTGTCACCATAGAGCACCATAACGATTTGAGGAGCTGGTGACCTAATACAATGGTTACTCTAGGGGTTGACACACCCCAGAAAGTACAGAAAACAATACATTGTGGACTAGCAGAGAAATATCAGGATGTAACAAAGTACGTTAAATGTCTGCTTGTCTCTCATGGTCAGCCTTTCCATCCCAGCCTCGGGATGGTGCCTAACACATGGGAGGTGCTCAGTAAATATTCGTTGAATAAATAATGGATGTTGGAAGAATTCATACGATGCAAAGAAATAAGCTGATTTCTGGGAGCTAAAATTTACCAATTAACTGAAAGTGCTTAAATCCTCACTTGACTGAACACACAAGTTTCAGACACCTGTCCTGTTTTTCTGTCTCATTCCCTGATTCTGTGTGACTTGATATTTTCACCTGGACCCTTTCTTCCACTTAGTCCCCTTTGGGCTGTGACAGTTTCTAGAAGCCATCTGGTTCTCCTGCCTGGCAGATCTTTAGCTTTGTGTATTCATTTTATGTGCAGACCTCACTAATTTACCTTCTTTCAAGCCATTCCTTTTAAAGTCCCATTTCTGACTGCAGAAGCATAAGTGATAAGTAAATCTCACCCTTAGTGGACCACGTTTTCCTTGACTAGACTGACTATTACTTTAAGTTCTCCTCAAAGCCAGGAATGATAAAGAATGACAAGATAAATAGCACAGGATCCTGTAACATTCTTTGGTGCAGCTCAGTTTCCAGGGTGATTATGAGAGCTCAGGAAAATGATGAACTGGTAATGGTTGCTGCTGTTGTTTTAAATGAACTATCTAGATCAGAGGCTCCAGAATTTTTTATGGTGTCTTAGTCCATTTAGTGTTGCTATGGCAAAATACCTGAGGCTAGATAAGGTATAAAGTAAAGAGATTTATTTGGCTCAGATTCTGGTGGCTAGAGAATCCAAACAGTGCTCTGACAAAGGCCCCTTGGCCATACTATAACATGGTTAAAAAAGTAGAAAGGGAACCTGCCTCATGTAGAAAGGAGAGAGAGGTCACAGGGCAAGACAGGAAGCAAGAAACTGATGAGGGGCCAAACTTGCTCTTTTTATAACAACCTGGACTCTTGGGAACTTCCACTCCTACCAGGCCTGACCCAGTCCTGGCCATCACATTAATCCATTCATCAAGGTGAAGACTCTGTGACTTAATTACCTTTCCCCAGGCCCCAAGTTGTAGAGTGCCACCATCTTAACAGTGCCGCATTATGACCCAAGCTTCCACATAGGCATTTTTTGGGTACAAACAACATCTAAACCATAGCAGATGACTATGGGACCTAGCAGTCAATGAGAGTAGGAGGTAAACAAGGTAGACAGAGAATTTTAATGGGGTCTAGAGGGAATACCTACTCCTCCAAATTAGTCTCATGTGACTCTTTTTATGTGTGAAATACTTTAATTTGTGAAAGTTGGCAATTAATCCAATTAAAAAGATCCTTTGTATTTGCTGAATAAAATATGACAGTGGGTTTAAATTAGTTCTTGGACCACTTCATGACTTTGGGTACACAGTAATCGCCCTGTTATTTTCTTCCATAATCTCATTTCTTTTTGGGCGTTGTCACAGTTGTTTCTTATCTTTCATTTAGATGTTGTTTGCACCCCAAAGAGTCACATGCTGGAAGCTTGGGTCACAGTGTGGCATGTTAAAATGGCGAGTGGAACCTTACAAGTTTGGGGCCTGGGGAAAGGTAATTAGGTCAGAGTCTCCACCTTGATGAATGGATTAATGCGATGGGCACATCTGGATTAAATTAATCCAGATTTTTCTTTATTCTTTAATGAAGGAGGAAGTATCAAAGATTCTCCTGAAGAGAGAGAAAGCAAACCTTCCTTATGTAGTGGAAGAACATAGCCACATGGTACAGGCTTTGGAGCAGAGGAGTTAGAAGAAAGTCTGGAGAGAGAGCCAGGTGGCCTGATTTTCCTCATTAGAGCCTCAAATACTTGGACAAGTGGCTGACTCCACATGGATGCTTTCTATGCCTGGAAGTTCTTTTCTGTTTAAAGGCACTCTCGTCTTAGTGCACCTGAGCCTGGGGCCTCTTGTGCTCAGGGCTGGAGAGAGCTGAAGTTACCTAGCACACTGAAGAATAGTCCCTGGTGGTGGACATGGGTGCTTTTACATGTTTTGGTGATGACACCTTGATTTTCCTCTGGGAAGCCACTGTTTATCTTTGGGATGGAGGAGAGGTCCATCCCAAAATGTGCCCTGCCCTCCCCTGGCAGAGGAGGTGCACTTGGCCTATCACAGGAAAACTAACAAGAGGCACCAAAAGAAAAAGAGCATATTCGTTAGGCATACAGAGAGAACTGGTGACTGCTCCACCCAATACTGGGTGATATGAAGGCAGGAAAAGGCAGGTTCTTAGAGAAGCCCTACCCTTGGTGCCCCGTGGTCCACACGAGGAAGCTGTAGCTTGGAGATTTTGGGTAACCAGTCTAAGGCACAAGGAGATGGGAGTTTCACTTTGTCATCTGCTTATAACTTATGACACTTAGACCATACTGGCTTTGTCAGCCCTCTGCCTTAGTTGGCTTATCTGCAAAGTGGTCGCAATATTCTGAGAACAAGTGAGGTCTTATCTTCAAAGCACACTGTTCCTTGAAAGTACCAAATGTAACTTGTAAACAGACTACCCCAGGAGGTTCACATCCTGTAAAATCAAGCAACACATTCTTTACTCTAAGCTCCTTTTAGCTTGAATAATATCAGATATCACAGGACCTGTGACACATGTAATGCAGCCTTCTGAACAAATGATGCTCTAGAGGAGATTCCAGTTGATTTCAACCACTGACTAGTGGCATAGGATCGTAGGTCAGAGTGGTCTGACAAATTTGGGTTTTAACTTTGAGCTTTTCACTTTCTCTTGTGACCTTGGTCAAATTATTTAAATCTCTATCAGTTTTCTCATCTGTAAAATTGCATGAATGGTTGTAGCTACCACAATAACAGTGAATGAAAAAGGAGACCGGGAAAGCAAACGCTTAGGATGCTAGCTGGTGCATATGGTCTCTGTCAGTGCCGACCGATGCAGATGATGATGAAGTAATAGCAATAGTAGTCACGGTGGGATCGTTCCCTTCTGGAATGAGTCCTTTGTTACATGCTTATTTTTAGCGAGTAGGTGGAAGGATAAAGATGATCGTGTCACAAAGAGTATGGCTCAAATGGATCACTTGCTTTTTCCTTTGTGTCCCATCTGAGTCCTACAAAACCAACTTGTAGATTGAGTGTGGTCACTCCGCCTTGTGCTGCTGGTGTGGAGAAAACTTACCTCCTTTCTAGTAAAGGGAGTGGCAGCAGAGGAAAGAGGAAGGGAAATAAGACGGGAGTAAGGGCTGGCTTTGCGGTTGCTCTTCTTTCCTGTGGGTCTGCCTCAGTGCTGACCCTGCCTGGCAGCTCCTTGGGAAGTCCTTCTCTGCATCTCTGGCCTAGGTCTTCTTATCGTAGCATCTTGTGCTTTTTCACCTGGCTCTCATCTCAGAACCATTAAATATTTATTTGTGTAGTTACTCATTAACCGTATGTCTCTCCCATCGGACTATGAGTTCCACAAGAGGAGAGACTGTCCCAGTCGCCACTGGATTCTTACTGGCTACCATGGTCCCTAGGCATAGTGAGCACTCAGCTAACATTAGAAGTATAAACAAAAACATGCCTCTGTTACAGGCTTTTAATTTCTTTATACAACTGGAAATGTGAACAAGTGAGTTGGATCTTGCCAGAAGTTCTTACTGCTCCAGTAGTCCTGGCTGGACTCTTCATTTCCTTCTTCAGAAGAAAGTCTCAGACAAGGCAGAGATCAAATACACATGACACTTTGCATTTGAAGTACTTTAGCCTCTTGCCTGAGCAAACAGTCAAAGACAGGCTTTGCCCATATCTACTAAGGAAGTCAAGTATTCATTCAACAAGCTGTGGGCAAGGCTTTAGGAATTCACTGAAGAGCTAGACAAACAAGGCCCTGATCCTCAAAGAGTTTATCTCCTAAAGGAAGAGACCAAAAATAGAGAACAAAAGCAAATTTCAGAGACTGATGAGAACCATGCTGAAATGAAACTTTGTAATGTGATGTGTACTAGCGACTGAAGGGTGGAAGGAGCATAGAGATTTGGGTGCTCAAAAGAAGCCTAAGGAGAAGGGAATTGAGCTGAGACTGGAGTACTGAAGGGACCCAGCCATGTGAAGATCTGGGTGGAGAGCATTCCAAGAACAGGGAGAGGCAAACGCCCTAAGGGTAAACTCCACATGTTTGAGGGACAGAAACAAGGACTCTGGAGGACACTGGGGATCCGTGGGGTGCAATGAGCAAAGACAGACAAGGAGGCAAGGACTAGACTCTGTAATGCATTTTACAGGACAAGGCATTTATTTATTCTAAGTGTGATGGGAGGTTGTTGGAGGGTTTTACTAGGAGAGTGTGGGCTATCAGGGATGAAGAGTAAAAGCAAGCCTATTTCAGTAATTCAGAGGGGGAGAGGCTTGGCCTAGAAGACCAGCTGTGGGAGTACAGAGGTACAGATGACCTGCTGATGGGTTGGATGTGAGGTGAAAAGTAGAATCAATAATCATTCCTAGAGGTGTATTTGAGCAACCGGGTGAGTGATGGTACCGTTTACTCATTTGGAGAAGAATAGGAAATAGTTTCATCCCCACAGAGTTCTGTTTTGAGACACTTACTAGACAGTCATTTGGAGATATCACAGGGCAGTTGTATACATGTTTCCACTTGGTCTGGAGATGGACCTGTGGGGCCACCAGCATGAGGATGGTGCTTAATTCCATAGTTCCCCATGGTAACACCATGAGATCACTGAAGGACAGTGTGTAGCTTGAAAAGAGTGAAGGGAAAGGAACACTTGGAATATTCAAGAATGTGATCTGTGCTGATATGTTTTATTTTATTTATTTATTTATTTATTTTTTTGGTGCTGGGGATCGAACTCAGGCCCTTGTGCTTGCAAGGCAAGCACTTTAACCACTGCACTAAATCCCCAGCCCCTGATACATTTTATTTTAGGGTCTAAATCTCCCTGAGAGTTTCTTCAATTCCTTACCATACCTCGCACTTATATTTCTGGAGAGTCACAGGCTTTTAATAATTAGATATTTGGTATACAAATTGTTACTGTGAGCTATCTGTAATCTCATTCTAGAAATCAGTTGGTGGGTAACAGATGTACACATGACCACAGGAAATGCCGAAAACCACTTCTCATGGTTGTTCCTCTTGCATGCACACATCTATTTTTAACACCCCTGATTGCAAGGCAGAGCTCTTGTCACTTGAGGGAACTGCGTTTCCCAACGGAGACCCAAGGCAATCAGACACAGAGTGGTGCCCTGGGTGCTAACATTTGCTGCTGCTGATTTGGCAACCGAATTCAAGCTCATGGAAATTTAAGAATGACCTTTGGCAGTCTGTGTGTGTATGTGGGTGGGGGGGGCAGTAAGTGGTTGCAGAAAACAGTTCCATAGTTCTAAGGATTTCCTAACATGTCAAAAATTTCTCAGAAAACCCTGCTAATTCAGGACTTTTTGACTTATTATCAGAACTATTTACTCATCTCTTTCCTAAGAGCTTGTGCTCAATAAACTCTGAGTAGTTCTTTTCTAACATGGGGTAGGTTTTGACCCAATAAAGCTTTGAAAACTCAAACTCTGACAGCCCCCTACAGATGTCCCGAAGCCGTGTTTACATGGCTTCCAAATACCCAGTTGGAAAGAGAATTATTGCTTAACAAATGGCTTATACTCGCTGCAAATAAATGGTTCATTCAGGGCATCAAAATCAGCTATTTCAGATAAGAGACCCTGCTTAAAGAAGGCCTGTTTGCTAGCCAGATGCCCTCTTTTTGGATCTAGATTTGAAAATTTATTGGTTATATTGTGAGGAAGTCACCAAATACTTTTGATCTTTAGTTTCATCATCTGTAAAATGGACATTTGCCATGTTTTTGATGAATGTCTCCTGAATGTTCCTGTCCTATTAAAGGTCTGGTCACCAGGGTGGCCACTCCTGGGAGGCGGGGAAATCTTTGGGAGACAAGGCGCAGTGGGAGGTCCTTAGGTCATTGTGAGTGTGTCCTTAAAGCAGACTGGGGAACCCTGGTCTCTTCTTGTCTCACTCTTTGTTTCCTGGCTCACAGGATGGGCCTTTGCTCTGCCATACGATCTTGCTAGATGTGCTGCCTCACCAGAGAGCTGAAGCAGTGGAGCCACTCAATCTTGGACTAGAACCCCAGAACTATGGGCTAAAATAACATTTTCCTCTTCATAAGTTAATTATCTCAGGGGTTTTGTTATAGTACCATGAAGCTGACTAATACAGTATCATTGTTTTAGCTACATTAGAGTCTTATATGGAGTAAAATGTTCCTCTCTGAGTGCCAAAAAAACCTTTAGGCAGTGGAAAAATCCTTACCATTTTCCCATTTTGTTCAAAAGTACTTTTGGAAGATAGGAGAGGGTTAGAGAAAGAAAGAGAAAGAATTTTCATTTCCAAGGATCTCCTGAGTTCATGAATTCACAACCACAGTGGGACTAGGTTTTACTTGTCACGTCTCACCATACCAGGCAGGATGTGGGTGAATGTGAATCTTATTGAGGTGACTCAGTCTAGTCCATTAAGAACTCATTGGCCTTGGTCATATCAGGAAGACTGGAGGATCTTTTGGCTTGTGTTACACAAAACTGTTTTCCCCTCTCAAATCTCAGTGTTTTCTATTTCATCTGACTCATTATACTACACTCTTTTTGACCCCACTTACTGGAGATTTTCTTCAAAGTTAAACTCATAGAAAGAGTCAATTAAGCAATACTTGCTGAATTTGAAATGCATAAATCACGGGGCCCAGGAATTACAATTCAGGAATTTTCATTACACATAGACTCGTAAAAACACTCAGACATATGACAGGACATTGCATCACTGATCATAACACTAAAAAACCAGAAACAATCTAATTCCTAAAGGTTTATTAAAGAAATTAGAATATTTCCATACATTAGGATATTATATAGTTTTTATAAATAGCAAGGTAGATATATATCTTCTGACATAGGAACATATTGTAGGTGCATTACTATATAAAAAAATGAACTGCAGAATATTTGTAAAATGACTCCATTTATGTAAAATAACATACAAATATATCCACTTGTATATTTATAAGACATTTGTATATGTGTGTATGTATATCTTAGGATAGATATTATATACAGAGTCCACCAAAATTGTATACACACTTTAGCAGTTTGCCATACTAATAAATGTCTGGAAGCTAATGGCCACTACTGTGAGCACCTCTTATAACTGTAGAAGCCAAAATTAATCTGTATTAATCTCATGATGTGTTAATAAATTTAGTGTTAAAATATGTATACACTTTTTTCCTGATGTATACATTTTTTGTGGATTCCATATATTACTATTAAGAATAAATACTTTACACTGAGAGTAGAGGGAGAGTTTTACTTTTCACTTCATATTCTTATGCCATGATCACAGGTTACTTTACACATGTATGAATCAAAATCACTTAAACCTGGATTACCTTTGTGGAAGGTTTAGAAGCCACTAATGCCCCTTTCCTAAACAAGAATGGGAATGTCTATTACTTAAGATTTCCTGGTTGCAAGTAACAAAAGTCAACTCAAGGTACAATAAGAGAATCACTTTAGGGAAGAGAACAGAGTATCAAATGGAACTGCACAGCAGGAAGCACAGCTGGAATTCAGAAATATCTGGACATGGAAAACTCTTGTGAAGTCAGAGCACAGTCGCTCTCCATGTCTTGCCCCTGAGTTTTTCCATATCTCTGCCTCATTCTTAGTCTCTGTAGACCAACTTTATCCACCCCCCCCAGTGCTCATGGCAGAACAAGGCACCCCATGGCTCTCAAATCCGGATTTTATGTGTCTCCTCAAAAGATAAAGATCTCTTCCCCTTTCTAATTCCAAATTCTTAGAGAAAAGTCTGATTATTGAAGCTTGTGTCCACTCCTGTCCAATCAATAGTGATCAGTGGGATGGGATTCTACAGCAGCAAATGACTGCTAAGTATTCATTCAGACTGAGGATAAGGGAAGTTATTGTAGGAAGATACTCCAAAAGGCATCGAAACCAAGACTACTGGATGCTTTTGACAAACTCAAGGGAGAGGGTCACTAAGTTACAGAGGATGCTATTTTTAACTGCTAAGTCACTAATTCACTTTTTTTGTCGTGCCACTGGTTTATTTTGCTATGGAAGTTCACATTGAGGAACTTATAACAAAGAAATATTGGTTATAAAAATTAACACTTTGAAGGATATACACACTTTAGATACTTCTAGTAGTGGCCAACAAGTCTATGCAGTTGAAGCATCATTTGGTGACTGAGACAACTCATCACATGTTTGGCAGTGTTGAAATTATGGGAAAGAAACACTTTACATCACCAGATGCAGGATTCTCCACCCTCAATCAATTGATTTAACAGGAAGTGATGGAAGAATTATTATTCAAATGTATTTATAAGGCATATCAGAAGTCAAATAAAAGAAGTATTCTACATAGCAATGACATATTTGTATCCATCCTTCCCTCCCCTCCAGCTAATGCTTATGAAGTAACTACATACTACAGGTCCGCATTCCTCCAAGGATGAGGATTAAGGGATAGTGATAGCATTTGTCTGTTCTCAACATAGTATAGTGGAGAAGACATTCATGTCGATAAAAAATAACAATGTAATGTGTTAATAGAGAAAGATACGAGTGGGAAGATAGAGTTCAGAGAATAGGTGGAAGAATAAGCATTAGGATAAAGAAGGCCTCTACCTTTATGCATGAGTGAGAAATGGTAAAGGCAGTTTCAGGGAAAGTGAACGTTCAGGATGTCTTAAACACCCCACTCTCACCAAATTTGGTTTTCTAGAATCTGTCTTTAAGCTTCAAGATGATTGCTCATCCCTACACCAAAACAAAACAAACAGAACAAAACCCTCCGAGCCCCAAAACCAAACCCAAGAAACCCAGCACATTAAATCGCTCACTGGACTCGGTTTCATAAGGGCAGGGCCCACACTCCTCTTGCTTATTGCTGTGTTCCCTGTACCTGCACCATGTCTGGTGCATCAGAAGTGCTGAAAAAGTATTTTAAAGAGGAATCTGTTTACTTCATGGAAACTCACACAGATCATAAGTGTACTGCATGGTGAATTTGCATGATACAAACGCAACCACCAAGATCAAGGAACAGTATATTACTAGCATCCTGGAAGACCCACACGTCTCCTCTACTCCTAAGAGGGTAACTGGAATCCTAACTTCTACCACCATAGATCAGTTTTGCCAGATTTTGCACTTTATATAAATAGAATTACACAGACATAGTCATTTGCAACTGGCTTGCTTTGCTCAGCGTTGAGAGTTCCATCCATGTCCTCGCCTGTAGTTGAAGTCCATTCTTTCGCTGTTTAGCATTCCATTATATAAATGGTACCACAACTCATTCTTCTGTTAATGGACATTTGAGGTTTGGCCAATTAAAAGTAATGCTGCTCTGTGTGTTCTTGAATACGTGAATACATGTATGGAAATCTGTTGGGAATATATCTAGAAATGGAATTGTTGGGTCTCGAGTAAATTCCCAAAGCACGTATTCAACACTAGTAGGAACTGCCAGTTTTCCAAAGTGGTTATTCCAATTTGCATTCCACTCAGCAGTATATAAGAGTTTGAGTTGTTCCTCAAGCTTTCCAGAGACTTCCACTTATCAGTCTTTTCAATTGTAGCCATTCTGGTAGATTTTAGTGGTTTCTTACTGTAGATTTAATTTGCATTTCTCTAGTAAATAACAATGTGGAACACTCATAATATGTTTTAGTAATTTGAATATCATCTTTTGTAAAGTACCCTGTAAATCTTCTGCCCATTTTTCCTTTTAATTACGTTATTGGCTCTTTTTGCTTTCATCTACAAGAATTCCACATATATTCTGGACGTAAGTCCTATGTCAGATTATAGGTGTTGCAAATTCTGTATATTACCCCATTCTGTGGCTTGCTTTCTCACTCTCTTAATGGTGGCTTTTGATAAATAGAAGTTCTTAATTTCATATGATACAATTAAGCAAAGATTTTTTTCAAGATGCTTTAATGCTTTTTCTGTCTTATTTAAAAAAATTTTTGACTACCTCAAGTTTATGAAGATACTCTATGTTTTCACATAGATACTTTACTATTTAACTTTTCAACTTAGATCTATAATACACACGGAATGGATTTTTGTGTCTATGGGGTCCAAATTCATAATTTTCCCAAAGGATATCTAATTGTTCCAGTACCATTTATTTAAAAGGCAATCTTTTGTCTTAATTCAAATATATATATAGTTTGCTCCTGTTTTTTTTTTATTTTCTACCAAGAACATGTATTGGTACATTATATACATAATGATCACATTTATTACAGTTATTTTGTACCTTACATGATGTATCTTGGTCCCCTGCGCCTTCCCCACCTCTCCCTTCCATTCCTGCCTTTCCTTATTTGCAGCAGGTTTATTTACATTTTCCAATTTTTTTCCCTTTGCCCTTTCTTTCCCCTTTCCCTTCCTTCTTTTCCCCTTCTAGTTCTCCTCTCTTTTGAATATTATCTTTCTTTTACCTAATATCTATTATGCCTCTTTATCTTTATGTATACTTATGGTTTTTCATATCAGAGAAATGATTTGATGTGTACTCATGTGTGACTGATTTATTTCACTTAAGAGTATGTTTTCAAGGTACATCCATTTACCTACAAATGACTCTAGTTTATCCTTTTTATGGCAGAGTAGTACTCCATTGTATAGAAAAGCCACATCTTTAGCCATTCCTTAGTTGCTGTTCCTGTATTTTGTGCTCTGTTCTGCTGTTTAATTTGTTTTATCTAGTGCAAATCCCAGTGTCTAATTATTGTGGCTTTAGAATAAATTTTGATATCCATTTTTATATTCATTTTTTCTGCAAATGAAATGATTTTGTTCTTCTTTCTGGCTGAATAATATTCTATTGTGCATAATGCTACATTTTAAAAAATCCATTCGTCTGTTGACAGGTACCTAGGCTGGTTCTAGAGCTTAGCTATTGTAACAAACATAGTAATGCGGGTATCTCTTACGTATACTGACTTTGTGTCCTTTAGGTATATATTCAGAAGTGTGATTACTAGATAATTTTGTAGTTCTATTTTTAGTTTTTTTTAAAGGAATATAAGGCTATTTAATGACCACTGCTCACCATTATTTATAATGAAATAAATGATATATAGTAGGATGACATTCTGACTACTACGAAGTTATTTTCTTGGCTTCTGCTGAAACAATAACCCACATACTGAACAATCTGGGCCTATATGTAAGGAACGAGTTGGGCTCAAGTAAAACATGCAGGTCAGTAATTCAGATTACAAAAGATTGTTCACTCATTAATTCTAGCAGGTCCTAAATTGTGAACACCTCTAACCACCTCACTAGGTTTCCATGATCCAAGTCTTAGACATCCATGAAATGCTGACATTTGAGTACACAGATTTCAACTGATTTTAGAGGGATGGGTCATTAGGAATCTCTAAATGTTCCCATAAGTCTTGCTTAGCTAATTCAAATAAACCAGGTTTTGATTAGTTTTCTTATTTGGGTGGGGAGTTTTTGGTAGTTATACAATTTTTCTTTTCAGGAATTTTCCAAGTAAACTACTGCATTTTTGCGACTAAATACATAGACATGGATTCTGATATGGCTGCTTTGAAAATATCCACTTAAAACGGTCCAATTAACCATAGAATCATCTATTTAACTTGAAAGGTTATGGCTTTAGGAAAACTTTCAATTTAACTGGAAGTGATTTATTTTTTAGGTTGCTCAGAAACATGGGCTTATCACCCATAGTTTTTGTTTCGATAAATATTTAAAAACAAACAGGCTGGAGATTTAGACCAGTGGTTAGAGTGCTTGATTTGCAAGCACAAGGCCCTGAGCTCGATCCCCAGCACCAAAAACAAACAAACAAACAAACAAATAAATTTATATAAGTATTTTATTTCTACACACACAAACAAAAACTCAGACTGGTCCTTAAGCATGTGAGCTAAAACTGAGTTACTGAGCTTAACTATAAACAATTCTGCCAACATTTAGAAAAGCAGAGGAGATACATCAGGCCACCAAATGCTCTTTTCTGACAAAGGAAGCAACTACAGAAAATTTTATTTGTTCAAAATAACCAGGACTTTTGATGCAAAACCAAACCCAACAACTCTCCCAAACACTACTTTCAAAACCAACATATTAAACTTGATTTTCATTAGAATGAAGTTTTTTCCCAACACTAGTGAATAAAAAATCAAGACCAATATTATATACGTATGTTATTGAGCTTCGTCTTCTAGAGAGAAGGCCAAGATAGTCTCTCTTCATAAAAAGCAATTACAGTTTGAGGACATTTCATACTTGCCTCTTTGGTCAGCACTGAGTTAGCCTCATCCGAATCTTTGCATTTCATGAGAAACATCAGCTCTCCACTATTGTCTGTGGCACCAATTACTCGTTTGGGATCAAGACTTCTAGAAAGTTCTCTTGGTTTGTTAGCAACATCTCTTTTCTTCTTTGATTTGCTCTCATCGGACTCACTATCAGATAAAGATGTTCTTTTCGTACCATCTTTTTCTTTACCAGCTTTGTGAGAACTAAGAAATGCTTCGGTTAACTCTAGACAATCTAAATTTTCTTCAGGTTCCTGTGTATCGTAAGCATCTGTGAATCCTGCGGCTTGAGGAAATACTCCACCTTCCCATTCACTACATGACGTCCAGTACTTTTTCCACCACAAATTCTTCAGGCTCTGCCCACTCAACTTCTTAACTTTTTCCATGTTTTTCTTTCCCATTTTTTTGCAGTGTACATAGTTTTATTGGAGGCCATTCGTGATTGCAGACTTGAGGAACTATTGTTCACTGCCTCGGAAGCTTGTGTCGCGGTTCCACCACTCTTGGCCTGGGCACCCGCAGCTCCACTTGCACTTAGTTTTACAGGGGAGTTTGTATCCCCAATAATAGTGGATGTACTCATTTATATTTCTATTCCCGGGATTTTGACCAAGGTTGCCTACTTCAAGATCAGCTATTGAAATCAATAGAACAGATAATCATTATAGTATATTGAATCTTCCAATTGCTGAACTTGCAATATCTTCCCATTTATTTTAACATAATTTTTATTTTTCCCCAATGATATTCTTAGGATTTTTTACTATAGAATTTTTGTCCGTCTTCTGTTAGGATTACAGTTAGATACTTGATGTTTTATTTTCTGCTATGGTAAATGTCATTGCTTTAAATGTTTTCTTTTCTACTTGCTTATCATTGGTTTAATAAATATTTTCTTGGCCATAATGGGGCTGGAGCGCATACCACTTAAGAACTAACCACTGAGCTAACTTCCCAGTCCAAAGGTTTAATAAATATTTAACTAAGTGAATCAAAACAATGCATCAATTGAGAGATGGTAAATCATCTCTCAATGATTTGGCACTGTTCAGACAAAAATAAAGTAGTTAACATTTTTTCCGCTTTAGGACAGAATACATAAAAGTAAGTCTGTGAGGTGGCTGTTTCTCAGGAGGGGAACACAGGCAGGACTAGAGAGGGGAGCTGGTGCTTCTCATCATCAGCCAGGGACTTTCCTTTGTTGAGCCATCTGGCCTGCAGATGGATTTGTTGGATTGTCACATGATTTTTTTGAAAAATAAATTGATTCAGCAGGTAAAATTGGGAGATTTTAAGTAACAATATAGCTTTCTAGATTTTCTTGAAAAACTGGAAATTGACACACTAGACTTCAGTTTCTTTATGGCCATGATTGGCCGAAGCTGAGCTGAGTTGAGCTGGGTCTCCAGCTTTATCATTGTCTCTGAGATTTATTATCTCTAAGAGGTGCACCTATTTGATTCCAAGCCTAGCTTCATTTTTTTTTTTTTTTTTGCCTAGCTTCATTCTTTTAAAGTTCCCTTTATATCAAAACTCCTTAAAAGAGTTGTTGAAACAAAATGTGTTCACTTTCTCATCTCCTCTTCTCCCTCAATCTCTCCATGGCCAATCTGCTCTTCTCAAAGTCTTTTTTTTTTTCCAAAGTCTTTGGTAACTGAAATATTACCAAATATTTGGCAATTTTTTAAAGATTTTATTTTAATGGTACATTTTAGATATATATAGTGATAATATTCATCATAGGAAATTTGTATGTGTACATGAAATATCTTGCTACTTCTTTTCCCATTCCCCTCCCTTCCCTTCACCCCCTCCTCCCTCCTTATTTACAAAAGCTTTACTTCCATTTTTTCCTTCTATTCCTCATTTCTCTTGTCCCTCCACTTCTTTCCCCCTCCCATCTGAACAATTTCTTCCCTTTCCCAATGTATTACATTTTAGTCCTTGTTTACACTTTCTGTTTCTCACACCAGAGAAACAATGAGGTATTTAAACGTGTGTGTCTGGTTTATTTCAATTGCGTATGGTCTCAAGATGCATCCATTTACCTAGAAATATCTCAAGATTATCATTCTTTATGGCAGAGTAGTACTCCATCGTATAAAAAAAACCACATCTTCTTTATCCATTCTTTGGTTGATGGGCATTTGGACTGTTTCCAAGATTTAGCTGTTACAAACTGTGCTGCTATAAACATGGGTGTGCTTATATCGCTATGGTATGATGCTTTTAATTCTTTTGGGAAGATACTAAGAAGGGGAATACATGGGTCAGCTGGAACCTCTAGTACTAGTTTTTTGAGGAATCTCCACACTGATTTCCATAGTGGTTACACCAGTCTACACTCCCATGAACAGTGGAGAAGGGTTCCTTTTTCCCCACAACCCCTTCAGCTTTTGTTATTGGCTGATTTATCAATAATAGCCATTCTTTCTGGAGTGAGATGGAATCTCAGGGTTGTTTTAATTTGCATCTCTTGAATGACCAGTGATGTTGAACACTTTTTCATATGTTTATTTGCTGTATCTACTTCTTCATCTGAGAAGTTTCTATTCATTTCAGCTGCCCACTTTTGTATTGGGTCTTTAAATTTGGGGGATCTGATTTTTAGGGGGGGTTCTTTACATATTCAAGATATCAGTCCTTTGTTGGAGGAACAGCTGGCAAAAATTTTTCCCACTTTGGGTTGTCTCTTCTCTCTGTTGGTGGTTTGTTTTGCTGTGCAAAAGCTTTTTAGTAAGATTAGATCCAAGTTGTTGATTTTTTGTGATAGTTCATAAAGTCTTTGCCTACACCAATGTCTTCAAGAGTTCTATGTATTCTATCTTCCAACAGATTTAGATCTATTTTAATATTTAGATTGTTGATCCACTTTGATTTTAGCTTAGTGCATGGGGAAAGACATGGGTCTAATTTTAATCTTCTGCATGTGGAGAGCCAGTTTTTCCAGCACCATTTATTGAAGAGGCTATCTTTCAGTGAGGGTGTTTGGCCCCTTTGTCAAAGATAAGGTGACTGAGAGTGTTTGGACTTATTTCTGCATTTTCTAATCTGTTCCATTGGTCCTCGGGTCTGTTTCTTTGTCAGTACCATGCTGTTTTTATTACAGTAGCTTTGTAATACAATTTCAAGTCAGGGATTGTGATGGCCCCTGCTTTGCTTTTGTTGCCCAGAATTGCTTTTGCTATTCTGCATTTCTTCTGGTTCCAAATGAATTTTAGGGTTGCCTTCTCTAATTCTGTGAGGTATACTATTGGCATTTTAATTGGGATTGCATTAAATCTGTATAACAATTTTGGGAAGATGGCCATTTTCACTATATTGGTTCTTCCTATCCAACAACAAGGAATATTCTTCCATTTTCTAATATCTTCAATTTTTTTCAAAGAACAGTGGTTTTCAATGTATAGATCTTTTACTTCCTTTGTTCGATTGATTCCTAAATATTTCACTCTTTTTGGATGCTATTGTGAAAGGTGTTGTTTCCCTAATTTGTCCCTTAGTGAGTCTGTTATTTGAGTACAGGAATGCTACTGAATTTTGAGTGTTGACTTTGTACCCAGCTATGCTGCTGAATTTGGTTATTAAATCTAGATATCTTTTGGTGGAGTTTTGGGGATCTTTTATGGAGAGTATCATGTTATCTCCAAATAATGGTAATTTAACTTCTTCATTTCATGTCCTTATTCCTTTTATTTCTTTCTCTTGTCTAATTGCTCTAGTGAATGTTTCCAGAACTATACTGAGTAAGAGTACTGAGAGTGGACATGCTTGTCTTGTTCTGAATTTTAGAGCAAAAACTTTCAGTTTTTGACCATTTAGTGTGATGTTGGCTGTTGGTTTGTCATAGATGGCTTTTATCAGATTGAGATAATGACCATCTATTCCAATTTTCTGCAGGGTTTTTATTATGAATGGGTGTTGGACTTCCAACACCCACTGAGTCCATTGAGATGATCACATAGTTTTTGTCTTTGGCTCTGTTAGTACGGTGTACCACATTTATTGATTTGCGTATGTCGAACCTGCAAATATTTGGCAATCATTTGCCTTTTTGCACTTAATCACTTGTCATACCATAGTCATCCCTTGGTATCTGTGGGGACTGGTTCCAGGATATGATATGATAGCAAAGTCTGTGGATACTCAGATTCCTAGGGTAAAACGCATATTATTTGTATATAACATATGCATACCCTCTCATACATTTGAAATCATCTCTAGATTACTTATAATACCCAACACAATGCTAATGCTATATAGATAGTTGCTATACTGTATTTCTTAGGGAATAATAGCAAGAGAAATGTCTGTATTTGTTCAGTACAGGTGCATTCTTTTCGAATATCTTTGATCTGTAATAAGTAGAATCCAGGGAAGCAGAATCCATAGATATGGAGGGACTATGTTTGCCAAAGTAGATCATGCCTGCTTCTTGAAACCCCAATCTTGAAATGCTTCCAGAATGTTGCATCTCACTTTGTTTCATTTCTGTCACATAAACAACCCTGACGTTTCTTTCCTTTGCTCCTTTGCCCACCCTAAATGTTCTGCTCAAAGTTCTCTTTTCTACCTCCCTTCTCTCCAGTTGCTTTACTGCTTTAAACACCAGACGCTGATGATTCCTCGAGTGGTATCTTTCTGATTTGACTTTGCTCCTAACCTCTATCTAGATCTGAAAATCCAACATCTTTATTTGGAATTTGGCATTTGGCCTTTCAGAGTTAACCTGTCCCAGACAGGACTCGCCGCGTCCCCCTCCCTAACCTGTCCTTTCGGTCTTCTCCATCTCAGGAAACAGGGTTACATTTCCCTGAGCTCAGGTCAGATGCCTGGGTGCATTTTTAGGCCTGTTTCTCTATTAAGCCACCACCCAATCTGTCCATCAGTCCACCTTCTAAATACATCCTCAGCACATCTCCCCATTGCCATTGCTTCTGCTCTTGTCTCAGTCCCTGGCAACTCTTGCCTCCCAAGTGCTTCCTGATTCCCTCTTTCCCACTCATGAGTCTTGAGCCACAGAAGTGCCAGAATGTTTTTTCAAAAAAAGTTTAGAGTAAAAGAAAAATGCTTTCAGTGGCTATTTATTACACTAGCTTCTATCTGAGTCCCTTTGGGCTGCTATGACAAAATATCTCAGGCTGCATAGTTTATAAACAACAGAAATTTATTGGTTGCATCTCTTAAGGCCGAGAAATCTAAAATTAAGACACCAGCAGATTTGGTGTCTTGTGTCTTGATTTTTGCTTCATAGGTGGAGATGTTTTGCTGTGCCCTTGTATGGAAGAAGGGGTGGATAAGTTTGCTAGGCCGTCTTTTAAAAGAGCACCGATCCCATTCACGAAAGATCTACCCTTCTGACCTACCCCCGCCCCCGCCCCAGTACTGTGTGAATGTATCGGGGATTAACCTTCAACATACAAACTTTGGGCTAATACAAACATTCAGGCCATAGTGACAGACAAAGGCCTCATCCCGAAATAGAGGTTGGCAGCTACCTCTACACTTCATCCCACACCACTCCCTCCTTTCCCTACCATGCCCTGGCCACAGGATTGCCTTTCTCTTTCAGGAAGTCCCAAGCTTGTTTCTTCCTTAGGACTTTTGCAGGAGTTCTCTCTGCCCAGAGCCTCTTTGTTCAGATTTCTGTACAGCCGGCTCCTCATTAATATCCATATCTTGGCTTAAGTGGTACCTTTTCCTAGAAGATTTTGCTGACACTATCCAAAATGGCTAGCAGTTGTTCATCTCATTGCTTCCTTTGTTCCCCTATGAATCACTTATCTCTTGCCTTTTCCTTTTTACTTAGTAATTATTCTGTTAACTGTGTCTCCCCATAGAATTTAGCTCCAGGGAGGTAGAATCGTCATCCGTTTAACCCTTTTGTCCCCAGTGTCTCTAATAGTGCCTGATACAGGATAGGGGCTTGATAAATGTTGGTCAAATGAATAATCCTAAATGCCGGGAGTGAGTGTTTCCAGCGACTCCTGTTGTCTTATGTCATCAAGATTTTCCCACTCTTGGATTCTTTCTCTCTGCTAACGAGTGAGCTCTTCAAATGAGGACATATGGTATTAATTTAAAAAGTAATTAAAATATTTATTGGCAAATAAAGGCGGAAAGTGAAAAGTTTCTGTTGTTGGGCTTCACATAGGTCATGCCAGTTGAAAATATATTTAAGAGTATTATAGTACACTGCTAAAAAGGAAAACAAAAGGTGGATTCTAAGTATTAGATGTAATTTAATTGTGCTCCTAGTGGGGTTAGGCTATCTTTAGAGATTTTTAAAATTTCAATCACATGCCCTCTTCTACTAAGTTCTCTAAGAGAACACTTGTGACACTTTATTGTTTACCACACGAATAATTACACTGAAAAGCAAATTCAATTTATACTCTTCACCGCTGTGAAGTCTGGAGAAATATGTGTTTGATTATGCTTAGAGCTTTGGCTTTACTGCTTACCATGCAGTTTTCTGTGGATCCCAGAATTTTATGCATATCTGCATCAATGGTCAAAAAGGACTGAATTTTATCTTTGCTAAGTGTTCCAGTGAGAATCTTTTCCAAAAATACATAACCACAGTCAAGTGTTACCAGAAAGATATTATCTGTACATTAAGGTGTTATCAGAAAGACATCTGCGTGTGCATGCATTAAAATACAGAGCAAGAGTGCACAGCAAATGCTATAAGTCATGGTGATTTGTTTGTATTTAACCTTAGAAGTCAGAGAATTCTTCTCCTTCTGCAACTCTTTCCCAACCTGTAACTTTTAATTCACAGGTGGAGATTTTCCTTTCCATTAAACACTTTCTAGAGATTTGAGTACACACTTGCAGACTACATTTAGATAAGCTGTCTTATCTCAGCCAAAAGCTCCTTCTCATTTGTGTGCGCAGCTTTCTGAACAGAGTTCATAAAAACCTCTCCTTCATCTTTTAGGGTTGCTGAAAGAGTGAGACTAGGTCCACTTATTGTAGGGAGTAAACCAACACAGAAAAAAAAAATACTGTGAGGACCATAACAAGTTTGGATGGCTACTTACTGAATGTAACCTTCTTTGAGCTATTTTATACGGAAGATTAATTATAGCATCGCCTAATCACACGAGCTTCAGAGCCCAGCTGTCTGGGGGTGAGAACTAGAGGGATATTAGTCAGCTCTGGGTGAAGTCTGATATCTAGGAAAGAAATATTTTCTATCCTTTCCACTCTCATCCCTCTACCTGTGCTTTTGATCTTAGGCTTCTGATAATTCTTATTTTCCAGTATTGTCAGGCTTTCCCTTACTCCTGAATTCTTTCCCATTGCTGACTGATGAGCTCAAATACCCAGGTGAGTGGGATTGAAAACATATGGCATTAACCCAATGATTAATTAATTGAACACATATATAGTGAGCATCAGTTGGGGATAATTCTAGGCTTTGCAGACACATGGGTGGACAAAACAGCCCAGACTCTGTTCTTAGGAAATTTACATTCTAGGGTGAAGGAGACTGGTTATGGGGAAAACAATAAACAAAAAGCGAATGAAACAATGCCCAACACCATATAGAATATAAAACAGGTTAATGAACTTGAGAGCGACTGAGGTGGCATAGGGAGACCCCTCTAGCTTAGCCTGGAGCTAGGTGTGGAAATACGATGAAATTCACTGAGTCTAATCTCTCCTACGCCTTGCATCTTCTGCAGCATCTCTACCTTCTCTATCCATTCAGAACCAAATTTCCAGGAAGTGTGGCTTGATCCTTTAGAATCTGAGTCCTTGTCACCTGCTCATTCCCTATCTCTTTACAGTCTGGCATCACTGAAACGGTGCCGAGGTTTCTTCACGGGTACGATTAATCCTGCTTTTGTGGCTGGGTACTATTCTAAGCATGATTCTTTTTACAAACTGACATTAAAAACAAAACAAAAACATGGCAATAATTTAACTGGAAATTCTTTGAATTATCTGAATTATCTTCTGTGCATAATACAATACTTGTTGAAAAGTAGGAAGAACAACAGTTTAATAAGGCAGGTCTGATTTCTGATTACATATGTGGCGCAGAAATATTTTTAAAACTTTTTTCTTTCTTTTTTTTTTTTTGACAGGGTCTCACTATGTAGTTCGACTAGCCTTGAACTCACTATGGAGCCCAGGCTGGCCTCGAACTTGCAGTGACCTCCTGCTTCAGCCTCTCAAGTACTGGGATTATAGGCAGGCACCACCACTCCTAGATGGCACAGAAACAGTAAATGTCACTTGTCCCAGGCCCACAGCTAGTAAGAGGAAGAAAGTACACCCTTATCATTGGCTCATGCTGCATAAGGTCCTGAGTTCAATCCCTGGCACCAAAAAAAAGCTACCTTTCAGACCTCATCATTTTTCAGGAAACATAGATCTGGAATGTGCTCAAGCTCCCATAGCTGGTTAATAATCCTTTAATCAAGTCTTTTCTGAAAATCTCCACCCAGTCTTTGCCCTTGAAGATCTTGTAACTTTTTGCTGCCACTCTTGGCTACACACACTTCTTTTTTTTTTTTTTTACACATACTTCTTTCACATAGCCTATTTCTTTCAGTTAAACTCATCTGCTCTCTTGAGAGTAGATTGTTATAAGAACAGTTCCAACCCCTGACTCTTCTCTCTGGCTTCCTGTTTGGAGCTGTGATCTCTTCTCTCTCACATGCTTCTACTGTTGTGATGGTATCTGATATGAGGTCCTCATAGAACTGAGATAATGCTCTTGCCTTGTTCTTAAATTCCCAGAAATCTGAACTAAATCTCTTTTCTTTATAAAGTTACTCAGCCTTGGGTATTTTCTTATAGCAATGAAAACTAGATTAAAACACAGAATTCCTGGTCATCACTACAAATTGATCAGAATTACTATAAAAGAAGGAAACCATTTGCCACTTCTAACATGACCATTTCACCCTATCACTGTTCCTAGGTGTAAAATCTCATTTTCAGCATCCACAGGGTAGTTCAGCTTTGACTTATGATTGTAATGTAAGCTATTCTGGGGCTAGTGATTTCACTGATCTAAAGCATAGGACTGTCTGTACTAAATGTAAAAGAATCCAAGAAATATTGTATTCTCAGAGGCATAGAAAAAAGAATAACAGGATTCAGTGCCAGGGATATGCTAGGGACTGAAGACAAAAAGAGCCAGAAGATCAGTACCACACTGGAGGACATGTAGGGAGAGACCCAGGGCCAAGAGCACTAAGGAGGTATAGATGATTGGAATGAAGGATGTGCAGGGGATTGTGGAAGCAGAAAGTGGCTAGTTTTATTAGAGTGTGTTCAAATAAGAAATGAAGAAAGTAGAGAGGACATCAGAAGAGACTCCAGGTAGGGTTACTGTCTACTGGTGGACTAGTTACTTAGTGCCCCAGGGCTACAGCTTCCTTGTCTATGAAACGAGGGCCAAATGGCTTAGTGGTAAAGAAGGCAGGCACCTCTACTTACTAGTTCTGTGCCTTTGAGACTGAGCCTTACTTCTCATCTGCAAAATGGGGATAAATATGGAACTTTCTTTGCAGGGTGCCGTGAAGAATGAATGAATGAATCCATGTGAAGTGCTTAGGGAGTGCCTGGTTCACAAAAAGTGCTCACAAGGCAATTGACGTTACTTACGTCTTTTGGAGGCTGAAAGTCTAAGCATCTCTGGTTTCATTCAGAAACAAAGATTTGCTTTGAGATAAGTGACCTCAAACAGAGTGCAGATCACGTCTGTCTGTGACTTTGGTGAGTTTTGCTTTTCCTTTCCTCTCCCAGGCAGGTGCTAAATGAATAAACTGGTTGGGACTCACAGTGGAGTGGCAGGAACCCATGTCAAAGAGTAAATTCAGCATGTGTGGGTCCTTGGAGGGGGCCTCTATGGCTGTGTCTGAATGCTGGGCAGGGTGGGAAAGAGGCATTCATATAGGGGTAGAGATCTTAGTTATTCCATATGCCTGGCATTATAGTACAAACAAATCTCTAGTTGGAGGGAATAAGGGAAAAGCCAAATCTCACAGAAAAACAAAAAGAAAGAAAATCAGCTATGGATAGTATAGAGAAAAAAAGTAGGAAGAAAAAAGATTACCTCTGAGACAAAACAATAAAAATATGTTTCTGATTAACACCCAGTGAAAATACCCAAAGCAGAAAGCTGAAGTAGATATTCCATGAAGGCTTTAGGGGAGGGAGCGTCATATTCAGACCACTAGGACTTATTTGAGCATGATCTCTAGTTTACTTTGAGTTGATTAGTAGTTCTGTGTTGGGAAGTTTGCAGAAGGATGAATCAAAGATGTGTAGGCACCATGTTGCCTATGGGGGTAAGTGGCAGGCAGAGAAAACACAGTTAATGGAAGGAAAAGAGAGGCCCACACCGAGGGAATGTCCATGTGCTTCAGGGGAGGGGTGAGCAGACTGCCTGGCCTTTGATTCCTTCCTGTAGGAGACCATCACGGAAATGGGGCTAAGACTTCAAATTACTCTAAGTAGGAAGATCATACAAATTGAAGCTTTATGCTCTGAAATCAACTCATCCACCCACATTCAGAGTAAGCCCTGCAGTTTCTTTTGAAATATATATTATTGTCTGTCTTTTAGTGAACAAACATAGGCGTGTTCACAAAACACAGCCAAAGTCATTTGTACAACGTGAGTACAGTCATTTTATCGTATTTAGATCTTTGCTTTCCTGTCTTTTTAAATGTGTCTGCCTGGAGACAAATGAGAAAATACTTCAGTCATCATGAGAAGACTCTTACTTAGCCACCAGATCTCTTTTATTTTTTTTTACCTTTGGGCCTGTTCTTTTGTCTACCAGTTGAAAAATGAGATTGTACCTATGTCAAAATGGAGAGCCCAAAAGGCTCTAACATGCCCAAAAGGAAAGGCTGAAAGATCTCATTAGATTTCTGCGTGGGTATGAGACAACCTAGAGATGGTGATGCATGTGAATTTACATCAATACCTTGGGTTTTTAACTTTATTTCTTTTGGTGCTCTCCTACCTTAGCAGATGTTAACGCACACTGCAGTGTGATCAGTGTGCTGCGGGATAGCATTGTAGGGACCTTAGGTGCTGACTCATTCTATCCTTGCAGCGGGAAGTAAGCACTATTGGTATCTCTGTTTTACAGATGAGAAAACTGAGGCACAGCAAGATTAACTGATCCAGATTAATTGCACGGCTATCAAGTGAAGAAGGCCCCAATTTTCATAGTTTGCCTTCAGATTTTCCACACTCAAACACTGTGCCAAACTTCTTATGCTTCTGTGTTTCGTCTCCTTAACAGATGCATTTATAGGATTCTGTAATACCCCTCAGGGTAGCTCTTTTCAATGTTTGGTCCAGGATCTGGACTGCTAGGTACCAACACAAATACCCTGTGGGTCTCACCGAAGGTTCTGCTCGCAGCCCCTGAGGGCATATACCCTGAGGCTGTATTCAAGCTGGAGTGAAAAGGTCTTTCTATGTTTCTGCTAAAGTCACTTTTCAAAGGGAACCCAAGAGTTATTTATATTTAACTAGTCTTTCATCCGAATTATGAAGCTGATTTGAACTCACAAGAAAAAATTAAACCTTCAGATATAAAATAAAATCCTTCCTTCTATGACTTCTTTCCAGAAATGATTAACATATTCCTTCTCAGAAATTCTCAGGGCCTGTTTTATGTTTGTTTTTCTATAAGCTGGAACAGATAGTTTCTCAAATTCACTTAAAAATATTTACGGAGCATCGACTAGGCACCAGGCTATGAGGAAACAGTGGGGAATAAGGAAGACAAAGATCCTTGCCGTTATGTAGCTCGTGTTCCAGTGGGGGAGGCACGCAATACACAGAACATATAAATGATCTACATAAGCAGCGTTTATCTTAGTCACTTTCATTGTCACTGGAACAAAACTCCTGACACCTGTGACTTAGAGGAGGAGAGGGTTATTTTGGCTCACATTTTAGGAGTTTCAGTCCTTGCGGGGTCAGCGGCACGGTGGAAGGGCCTGGGTGGGGCAAAGCTCTTGGATTTACGGTGGCAGGAAGGAGGGAGTCAAGGGAGGAGCTGAGAAGGGAGTTACACTCTTCCTGGTTACGCTCCCTGCGCCACGTCTGCAGACCAGGCCCCACTCTAACAGCAAGCCAGCTGTACTGCCTCCCAAACCCAATCACCTTCGAAACATGAGGCTTTGGAGGGCACTTTAGGTCTAAGCCATAATAATGCTTTAGAAGGTTGGTGGGTGCACAGGAGAGCTGGATAGGAGAGACAGGGGCTGGAGAGTTCTAGAGTATCAAGATTTTCAATAAGGGTATCAGGACAGGGCTCTCCAAAAAGGTGACATCTGAACAAATGCCTGTGAAAGAGTAAAGAAGGAAGACACTCTGGGCAGTGAAGAGTCCAGTGCTAAGGGCCTGATGCAAGAGCTGTCTGGCATGTCTGAAGAATGTAAGGGAGACCATCGTGGCTGAGTAGAGTGAGTTAAAGGGCAGGGATAGGAGAGGAGTTTTTAAAATACTAAATACTAACGGATCAGTTTTCAAAAGATTTTAATCCATGGTCCGATATTACTGCAAGTAGTGTAGGGAGCCACTGGAAGGCTTTATGCACAAGACTGGCATGATCTGACTTAGGTTTCACATGCAACTAAAATACTCTAATGCAACTTTCTTTTTAAACTAACAATGAGTACTGGAAGTCTTATCAGAACATCTGTATCTACTACATTCCTTTTTCCAACTGTATAGTAATATGTAGTGAAGGTACAGCGTACTTTAAAAGATCAGTTCTTTATTGATATTTAGTTTTTAATTGTGAGATGTTGCTGTTATAATACTGTAGTGAAATATTTTTGTACACACAGATACACATCCTTTTGTGAATGTATGTACCGGATAAATTTCTACGAGTGAAATTGTTGAGTAAAAGGTATATTTAAAACATGTCCTCCACAGAACTACCCTTCAAAACATGTACCAAATCACTCTCTCACCAACAATTTATATGGAGTGTCTATTTATACCCACTCTTACAAACACTGTAGTCTAAAATTTAAAATTTTATTTTCCTTGCCAAGATGATAGGTTCTTTTTACTTTCTATTTCTTCAATGATGTATAATATTGAATGTCTCTTTTTTTGTTCTTCAGTCGTTTACATTTTTATCATACTTTTTGCTCAGTTTAATTTTGAGTCTATCATTGACTACTTGAATATTAAGGAAATGATTCATTTTTTTTTTAGTTGTATGTAGAACAAATATTGTCCTCAGTATCTCAAATATTCAAATGTAAGATGACTTTGTTTATGGTTGCAAGTGTGTGTGCTATAAACAAAGTCATTTTACATTGCTAAACCAGAGGCATATTCTTATGTAGTCTAATGTATTAATGTTTTTCTTTACACCTTTTGGTTTTACAGTACTTCATGTCTTCTCTCTTCCAGTAATACTAATGAAATAAACTCCTACTTTTCCTCTGGTTACTTTGATGGTTTTAGTTATATATTTAAATCTTCGACCCATTTGAGTTTATCTTGTTGTAGGGAGTGAAGCTGGATACGTAGAAAGATTTCTGATTGAGGTGTTAATAAATGGGAAAGAACAGTTAGTGCAGTCTAGGTTTAAATGTCCTTTGCTTTTTCCTTTGTGCGCTTGATTTATTTGAGATTTCAAAACTAGAGAATGATCCAAGATTCTACAAGTTGGTTTTCCATCTCTTGACAGTATTTATGTAGAAGCCAGAAGAAATGTATCTTAATTAACTGCTCTTGTATCTAAATAGTCTCTCAGTGAGAGCAGGAAGAGGAGCTAGGAGGAACTTTAAGTAACCAGTACAGGGCGGCCCTTAACCTTTTGTCTATAGCTGTGTCTTTGCTTTTCCAGGAATAAATGTCTTTTGAGCACTGAACAAAGAACAACTCTGACACCTCCTTCATCTTCAGAAACGTAGACTCTCAGAGCGGCAGCACCAACACAGGGTGAGATTTCTGGATCCTGAAACTTCAGAAGCAGCTACGCTTTAATATTTTTTTCTATTTCCTTGAAGTAGGCCTCAAAATGTCTACTCTTTCAACTAGATTCGTGTTTCACTTAAAGCTGGGCTCTACTTAGAGGTACCTCTTTTACTTCTGTTTTTCAACCATGATGGAAGTCAATTCCAGGAGTTGCGCAGTAAATCAACTGATACCCAATGCAGTTCTTCTGCGAGCCGGGCAACCCCGACTCCTCAACCTCAAATCTATACAGTTTGGGATGATTTCCCATAAAGATACTTCAGAAACATTTGTTGAATGTGGTCATTGAAAAAATAAGTTTCACTCTACTCTTTAAGAGAAGAGGAGAACAAAGCACAACTTCCAACACTGTGTGTCAAAGGAACTCTAAAGCAATTCTCTTAGCTAAATCAACAGTGGCGACTTCCCGTCAGAGCAGGGGGTAAGAGATGTTTCCCAGCATCAACAACATACTTGTTTTATTGGATTGTTTATATAGCACCCGATGAAGTGAGTGATAAAATAATGCATAAAATTCTACCTCAATGAAAACCATATCCAGGCTCTAAGTTTATGGAAAAAACTGTCAGAGATAACTTACTAAATTTCAGATAGTTCAAAAGGACGTCTTCAAGTGCTGTAGAAACAAGTTAGGGCAGAGAAGAGCTGTTTCCTCAATCTTCAGCCTTTAACTGTTAACTTAAGACCTCAACTGTTAATTTAAGAACTTAGTTTTAAAATACTGATTTCAGAGTTGGTAGTTTTTAAATTCCAGTTTTCTGTTACCCTCTCTGTTAGATCACTTCTTTTCATGCATCATCTCTGAAGAAAATGGGCATGGAGGCTTCCAGGCAGGCTGAGCGCTCTCCAATGGTCCTGCCAAGCCTGGTCCACATGGTTGTGATCTCATCTCTGATTCATTCTTTGTGATCTTAGCTCAATATCAAAGTCTAGTATTTCCTGGCTCCTTTCTTATCCTTGTATGAAAGGAACGGAACATGTGTATGCTTCCTCAAGTCTCCTGGGCACTTCATGCGTTCAAAGAACCATTAGAAAACCAGATGCTAGTTTTGTAGACTTTATGTAAGAAGTACATAGTAGATGTACTCTGCTTATTGGTGATCTTTTCTCAGTCTACAATGGGATAAGGGATGTCTGGTTCAGCATCTTCTAATCATTACTTGAGTCTAGGTCACTGCGGTCTCACGGTGCAGCTTTGACCTTCCTGCGCATTTAGAAGGGAGACTACTCTGGTCAACCCAATGTACTAGCAATGAGGATAAGCCAGTATTAATTGTGTGCCTGCCTGCTTTCTCTGGGAAGATTCTGAGATTTGTGAAGGTATTTTACAAAAGATCTTTTAAAAAACGTGCCTTATGTGCATCTGTTATACTAAATGTTTAATTGAATCATATCTTCCATTTCTTTAGGCCCCATGAACTCATCCTATTGTATGTGGAATTAAATGAAAACTTTATGACAATGCTCGCCCCAACCCAAGACTCTAGAGATCGGGCTTATTTTTCTAACAACTGAAACATAATATTCTGCACATAATATTTAAAATGTAATCAGTTTTGACAGGTATTTATAATGAAATTCTCACCACAGTCAAGATAGTAAAAAAGATCCATCATTCCCTAAAATTTTGTTGTGTCTCTTTTTAGCCCAAATTCTGCTTTGCCCTATCCCTAAACAACCATATATTTGTATTCTGTCACTAGATGTTAGTTTGCATTTTCCAGAATTTTATATGAATTTGTACCTACTTTTGACTCACTACAATTTTAAAATGTATCCATATTGTTACATGTACCAGTAGTTTGTTCCTCTTTACTGTTTTTGAGTTAACTTATTAATACTATATTCCATTATATGGATATACCACAATTTGTTTTTCTATTTACCTGTTGATGGATATTTGAATTGTTTGTAGTTTTTAAAAAATTTTTATCAGAACATGATGTTTACATTCCTTGTGTAGAGTTGGTAGATGTTAATTCCTTTTTTCATCCCCTTGCCCTTCCCTCCCACACCTCCCTCCATCTCTTGATCCTCTTTCCATTTACAAAAGATCCATCTCCCTACTTCTTAGTATCTATTTTTTATTTTGCTCTTTATTTATCTTTTGGGTTTCTCATATAAGAGAAACCGTGCAATAGTTATGATCACGCGTCTGATTTATTTCACTTAACATGATGGTCTCAAAGTGCATTCTTTTTCCTTATTTATGGTCTTAAGGGAAGAGACCTACAGTGAGAAAAATCTTAAAATGTAATAAACACTGGGACAGGCAGTCATTTGGTAGTCTGAAAGCATAAATCAGGGTACTTGCTGTACATGGTGACCCAAAAGGTAATTAGGAGTCAGACAGTGAAAAGTGGGAGTGAAACAGAAGAGGAGGCTGTAAGAAGAGATACAGTTAAGTCAGAGAATAGTTGTAGCAGTTTGGCTGCAGCGCCACGTCAGCACAGATGGGGCACGACCAAGCATTCTGGATCAAGGGGTGAAGGATCCAGGCCAGGCTTTTCCTCCAGTGCTTTTTATCACATCATTGAGCAATTTCTTCCTGCCCTGGTGCTAACTAAGGTTATGTAAATGCTGGTAGAGTGGAGGTCTTTAACAGTTCTGGGAAGGAATTGTATTTGAGTTATGCCTTATAAACATTAAATGGCTTACTTTACGTGACTAAATCAAGTTAGTTTATGTACAGTGAACACCAATGCAGTCGTGATAAACTTCTGATTAAATCACTGAATTAAAGCCAGTGGAAGTAGTGATAAAATACATGAAGGTGAAGTTCAGAAGCCCACCACAGACCAAAAAAGCTGGAGGGATCAGAACTATGATGGCGAGGAGTAATTAACATCAGAAGAGATTCGGGGATTGTGGCACACTCTTGTGCATTCCACTCAACATCCATTTTTTCCTTTTCCTTATTAACGAAATTGCAAGTGTATTCAGGTGCCTACCTTCTTTTTACAGCCACAGATTTCAGAGGAGGTGACCCCATCTCCCAGTTGGAGATGCATCTTATTGGTTTAAGTCAAACACAGCAGCCCCATTCCACTCACCAAAGGTTGACTGGAGCAGGAGCATGTGATAAAACTCAGGCCACAGGGACAACACGGACGTCTGCTGTGGGCACTTCTGGCAAAGGGGTCCTGTTGAAGAGTTGGTTTCTTTTTTCTCTGGATGCTTTTATCACTGGATAAGACAGACCATCCTGAACTGCTGGGACCACCTTGTGACCCTGCGGAGGGGAGTCAGTCAGGGACACTTATGGGATGGCAGGGCACAAAGATGAAAGAATCTAGATCCCTGATGACCCAGTTCTTTATAGATTTTTTGAAGTAGAAAAGGTATCTGCTCATTGCAAAGTATGTAATTATATTCAAAGTTTACTCTTCTAGAACCTAAGTACCCTCAAATCCCCACTAACAAGAAATCTTTTAGTAGTGACAAATATAAAGTTTTACTTCTAAGGTTATAAAATTAATTTTAGCAGGATTAATTAGAGACCTGACTTCTACCCACTTTTAAAAAACACCTAAGAAAAAACTGGTAGAATACTTAAAAATGTAATGCTAATAAGGTTTTTTGTGAAAATACAGTGCTGAACTCAGGAGCATCCCATAATACTCAGTGTTGCGTCTATGTCTGAGATACAGCATGGGATCCTCCCTTTCTGAAGAATATTGATAATTAGAGGTTACAGTGGGAAAGAGGAATCAGGGTGCTGAAGGATTATAGGTTACAGTTCATGTGGAAGCCCTCTGTAGAGGTAAGCAGGATGTTCAGCCCAGCGGAGAGAAGAGTTAGGAAGGGCACATTAATTGTCTTCAGATCCTCAAAGATGAGTGAACTTTATCTGGGTCCAGGGCGCTAAACTAGTACCATCGGCGGAAGTGTCAGGGACACTGAATTCAGTCCGATGCAAGAAAAGAACTTAGACTTCATAATAATTTTATCTGCACAATAAAGGAGCCAGATATTGAAATAGTGAGCTGTTGTTAGAAGTATTCCAACAGAGAATGGATGACCTGTGTTTACACAGAATATATTTGACACTTAAAGAGAATCTGTAAATGCCAGGTGATCGGTGAGATATATCCTTGGCTCTCTTAATTTTTTGTTTTGAAAAAGAGTCTTACTAATTTGCCCAGGCTGGCCTCAAACCTGTGGTCCTGCAGCCTACTGCATAGGTGGGATCACAGGCATGTGCCACTACACTGGGCTGAAGGACCTCCTTTTTTGAAAGAGCAAATAATTAAATAAAAGGAGCAGTTGCTTTATCTGGATGGATGGTGGCTGGAACTCAAGGGTCCGTCAGCAAAGTGGAAAGAGTAGACGAGTAGACAGAACCAGAACTCCTAAGAAGTTCTAGGCAGGTTTTAGGATTGAGTCCAGGAAAGAACAAGTCAGTGTGCAGGAAAAGTGGGCATCTGAGAAATGATTTTGTACTGGTTTAATTTTTTTTGTGTGTGTGTTTAATTTTGTATGGACTTTTGCTACTCTTGCCATTGGTCCAAATCTTCAGGTGGACTGAGACATACCTCTGGATCTGGGTGCATCCAAACTGGTGTAAGGTAGGAGTTTACTATGAAGCTTGAGTCCTCTCAGATTTGCTGAAATCTAACTGGGAGGGTCTGATAAATTTTGTAAAAGGGTTGTTTGTGTTTTGCTTTTTCCAAAGGATATACAGCACGGAAGTAGCCACAAGGAATAAGAAGCCCGAGTCTGAATGAAAATCCTCAACCCTCTTCGACGTGAGAAAAAGGGCTGCAGATCATGGAAACTGACAGCTCATTTCTTTAACTCCGATCCAGAATTTTAAAACAGGGAGTTAACTTTTGCTAATTTGAAGAAGACACATCATACTTGATAGTAAGGGGTAGCAGCGATAAACTGCTCTAATAAAGTGGGGATTATTGGCAAAGCAGTCCTAGGTTTAAATTCTGAGGCTTCTGCCTCTAGGCTATGTGACCTTGGATGAGTTACCTAAACTCTGAGTTTCAATTGTCTCATTAGCAAACGGTGATCTAAGTAGAGATCATGCAGGGCAGCTGTGGGGAATGATACAGTATAACGCAGCATCTAGCCATATAGCGGGGACTCATTAATTATAGCCATCTTAATTATTTTATTCTTAGGACTAATACAACTCAAAAATGAGCCACTAGTCTTATTGAACATTGGGGTTGACAAGTAACATGTTTGGGCACCTATGCTGTGTAAGGGTCTGATTTAGTGCTGGGAATACAATGGGAGACAACACAGAAGTCCCTCTCCCTTCTTGGAACTGTGTTCAAGAAAGAAAATCTAGACAATAAAAAGTAAATAAATAAACATGATACATTTAGAAAAAGATTAGAGCTATGAAGAATTAAAACAAAAACAAAGAGGTCACCATATTCTTGTGCTATGAATAAGAACATCAGCTGAACCTGTGATATTTGGGGAAGGACGTCAATTCCTGAAAGCTGACATGAGGTCTACCCTGAATGTCAGACTGACTCAGTGACTTTATATCTCATAGAGTCACACGCTTGAAATGTCTTAATGAAGTCAGGTTCCAGACAAATTGGTTCATTCATTTCTAACGACCCCCACGCTTCTTTTGGTCTTGGACAAGTTGGATTACTCATTCACAAAGTATTTTGGCAGAACCTTCAAGTGAATGTATTTTTAGAACTGAGTTCATGTGTAAGAAAAATACATTTGGAGGGGCTGGATGAATAATGTGGAGGAAAATAAAAAAAGCAAGCTGTTTCTCAAATGTCAGCTTGGTAGTAACAGAATAGAAAGTATTGGGTGATTTATGGAGTATATGAGGATAAAAACCAACAGAAGGAAAATATCAAATTTTCCGAAGTCTGACAAGTGAGGGTATCAATCATGAAAGAGCTTGAACTGACAAAAATGATGAGAAGAACCAGAGCATGGGTGTGGGAACACAGAGACAGACAATGATGCAAAAGAGCAAGCGTTCAAGGAGAGTGTCCCATTCCAGCATTGTTATGCTGTGTATGTTGAATGTCCTCCAATGGCCCATGTGTTACAGGTTTAGTTTCTTCTGTGGTACTACTGGGAGGTGGTAGAACCTTTACAAACTGGGCTAGTGGGTCCTTAGGTTACTGGGGCTGTGTTTGAAGGGGACTGTGGAACCTCAGTCTCTTCCCCTTTTTCTTCTTGGCCATGAACTGATCAGTTTGCTTCACCATGTGCCCTATGCCATTGCCATCTGGCAAGCCCACCAGATGACTAAAGCAATGGGTCCAACCATGGACTAGAACCACTATAACTGTGAGCCAAATAAACCTTTTTTCCTTTATAACTGAATTGCCTGTGATATTTTGTTATAGTGGTTGAAAGCAGACTAACACAAACGTAATGACCTGAAACACTTTTGGGTGGAATGTTTTAAAGAACTTCTTTTCCTAAAGCCCAGATAAACAATGTAGCCTCTGAGTAAAGAGAGAAATCATGGCCTATGTGGTTTCAACTTGTTATTTGACTCTGAAAACGTACAATTTTTTTCAACAAAATGGTACAAGGAATTTTCAACAACAGAAGCAGGTGATGTGAACCCAGCAGTAGTAAACACTTAGAGATTCCATATGAATGTCTGAAAAGAAGAGGGTGAGCCTTTAATAACAGCTCCATGTTGTGAAACCAAAGCTGTTAATTGCATATACTTTACACTAAAAATTCTGTAATACAATTTATGTCATCACTTTAAAACCCACTTTAGGAAACATCTCCAAGATTTAGCTCAGATTCTTCTCTGTTTTACCCACCTGAGGCCCTGATTCAAGTAAGTTAATCATTACTTCTAGTCTCTTAAAGCCTCAAATCTGCCTTTTATTTTTAATTTATGATGTTTCCTTTCCCTGAAATGTCATTTTCTCAATCTCCCTACTGGCTTTCTTCTACCCTTCAAGATTTATCAGAAATGTTTATTCTTCAGTCAACCCTTCTTAAGCAGTCACCCATACCTTGACTTTTTTTTTTCTTAAACAACAATTTCTATATGTCTTTGTAGTTTTTTGCTCATCATTGTCATGTCGACTGTTTATTGTGCGCCCACAGGGCATTGTATTAAACATATTATATAAATCACTTAATACTTGCAGAAGCCTTGTAAGGTAGGTTCCAATTTACTAATGAAGTTAAGAAAATTACTTCATCTAATCCAGCTAATAAGAGATGATACCAGGATTTGAACTCTAGAATGAACACTCTCAACCACAATGTTACATGACCTCTCATATCCACTTGTGTTTGCTGATATTTCACTTATTTGTGTTAATGTCTGTCTCCCTCTTTAAGTGATATGAGTTCTGCCTAGTGTGGAGCAATGTATGGATTTGAGCGCTGGCGAGGAGTCCATCTACTGGTGGTGGTTGTGTTTTAGGAGCAGAACTGTTAGGGTAGTCAAGATTGATTATTGGGAGATCACTTGAAGGAACATGTTATAAACAGTTGGTAACAAGAGTCAAGGATCAGAAATGAAGGAAATCATTCAGGACAATTGTAGTTACATAGCTAGAATTGGTTAAGCAAGTTTTCATTCAGGAAAAATGTAACTGGATGCAAGCTTTTTAAGCTTACACTTAGATTTTACACATAAAAAAAGAAAGGACATTCTTTTTCATTTGGTATCCTTAGTGTGTGGCCAAGTGCTATAAACTTCTTGGATTTACTGATCATATAAACCTCAAAATAAATTTCTACGCTCTCCTATCATATTAATTCCTCCTCATTTACTTTTTTTTGGGGAAGGGGTGCTAGGGATTGAACTCAGGGCCTAGTACTTGCTAGGTAAGCACCCCTGAGCTGAATCCCCAACCCCCTCATTTACTCTTTTGTGTACTTCTCTTATAACTTTTATTATTTTGTACTGTTTAAAAATCAGTCACATTTATTGGAATAAGCTCTCTTTAAGAAAATTGGGTTACCTTACCAGTCTCTGTGGTCTAATATTTAAAATCACAACTATTGATCTATAAAAGGTGGGCCAGTGTGTACATGAGAATGTAAGCAATGCAAGCAAGGAATCATTTGTAAAATGACTGTCTATATTTAAAACAACATAAAATGCATGATACCTATAAACAAAATATAGAGTACATTTCTAGAGACACTCAGCACCTGGCAAAGGCAGACAATGGCAGGGTATTTCAGAGGTAGTCAGTTATAACCATGATTTGCCTCTCTTTCCATTCTTCTGGAGAGGTAGAAATACAAATTCCAAGAACCATGGAGGGTTTTAAGCACTGAGTTCATATAATTAGATTGCACTTTCAAAAGACCACTTTGTTTATAGTATGAAGAATACAGTGGAAGAGACGAGAGAGGATATAAGGATATTAGTCATGTGGTTCTTACTTTAGTATAAGAGGGAGTAGAGAGTAATGTAGACCAGGTTCATGGTTTTTCCCTCCTCTGATTTCAGATAGAAGTCTAAGTGTTGAGCTATAGTCACTGGGGCTACTCATTGACAGGTGGAGGAAAACAGTAGCTGTGTCACTTGAAAGAATATATCATCTCCTGGTTTCCAGGGTAGGTACTTATGTATTTGAACTAATCAAGATGCTCCAGCTTGAGGAAAGAAATGGGTATTTGAGAATTATGCAGGAGCAAAATGCATGATCATAGAAGTATAAGGCACAGAACTTGATCTCCTTCTATCTTCAGCTCTAGTTTAATCACAAGTCCTCATTAGAAAGAGTAAACTTTAAGATAAAGGTTTAAAGTCATTTAACAGTTTAAACATTCTGTAGAGTTAAACAAGGCAGAGGAGTAAAAAGAACATAATTTGAATAAGGGTCGGGCCTTCCTCGATCTTTGCATTCCTTGTGCCTAGGGTGGTTTTTTGAATTGAATACATAAAAGAAAAGTTTAGATACTGAAGAGGGACATCAGATTAGTCAAAATAAAAAGTGAGGATTTGATGACTTAATCCTATATGGCAATGGGAAAACATTAGGTGGGGTTTGTATTTTTCTCCTTGAACTCCCAATTTGACTATATGATTTATAATTTACATTTGTTTATACTTGTCTTTGTGCCAAGGTTGCTTTCTTTCCATCTGCATGTGCAAATGTAGTAAATTAAATGGTTATTACTGCTGTGGTTATCATTGGTATTTCCAGAGGTCTTTAGCGCAACTGTGAAAATAAACATTAGACTGTTTCTAAAAATTCCTACATACTGAGAATTGGATGGTGGGTCCCAGAGAAACTTGATATCCAGACTTATCTGTCCTCCCTTCTCAGTTCTGATTCACAGGCCAGGTCTGTTCTGGGGAAGCAAAGGAGTGTGAGTTATCAGCAGATATTTTCAACATCCAAAGGGCTGAGCGTACAGGGAAATGAGGGCTTGTAAAGATGCCTACAGGAAGGAAGAGATGACACTGATTAATGTGTCTTGGGCCAGGATCAATGTTACGAGCCTAGTGGCTTTGGGGAGTTATTCACAGGGCGGTGGATGTTTTCTTCTGCTTTATAGCTACTGGAAGGCCAAGGGAACTAGCTGAAGGTCACAGAAAAAGTGAATCAAGGCCCAGGCTAGTTCTTAACTCATATGTGCCAAACCAGTCTCTTCTTATTGGTAAAGCTCTATCCTCATTTCTTTCTGCAGACTTAGGCCACTCCTGAGTTCACTCTCACCCGGAGGCACCATTATTCTTCCTCTTGCCCAGACCAGAAGTTTTTGTGTTCAATCTGAAATGTTTTCAGACTCTGGCAGGTGTCATGGACACGTGAAGGGGCAAGAAATAGGTGTGAAAGGGCCTGTGAACAAGGGAAAACCTTTAAATGTAAATGTGCATGCACACTCACTCACAGTCACTATGGTAAATCAAAACTACTATCCTGTTCTTAGAATCATCTTTAACCTCTCTTTTTCCTTCACCCATGTATCTTACAGATTATTCTGCCATTAATCCTACCTTTAACATGACTTATTGAATCTTGCTGTTTCTCTCCCTTCCCATGGTTTCTGCTGTAATTTAGTGTCTTATCCTCTTTCTCTTCCCCCTAGCCTGACTCTGCTTTACCCACTATATTTTGCTGTGTGTGCCCATTGCATTGCCAAGAAAATTTCTCCTCTAAAGCCTGAGCATAATTATGTCTCTCCCTTGTTGAAGAACTTTGCCAGTTCCCCACTGCCTGTGGCTAATGTGGATCTCAGCAGGGTTGGACACATCTAACTCTACAGGCTTAACTGTTGCTTCTTCTCTTGGCCTGCAATCTGGATCAAACTACTTGCCAGTCTTCAGACGTGCCTCCATAAAGCAGTCCTCATTTAGGTTGGAGCATCAGCTTATGCAAATGGAAATGCTACCTGAACCAAGCCTTTGTGGAGTCATTTTAGCATGATCTTCACAGAGGGCCATTCCTGGCCTCCTGCCTTGGCAATGACTCTTCAGATTTTCTCAAATCCTCCGAAGTCACAGCACCCCTCTAGCCATGTTTTTTCTAGGTGACAGGTCACAATTATTGATCACTCATCTATCTCAAGCTCCAGTCATGCTTGTGATAGAATTTCTTGCGTTTAAGGGATGGTCTTTATTGTTGGTGCCTTTGACCAACCTTAAGTGAAACAAGCAGTAACCTCTAACATGGTGTTCTTCCTCTGTACTTTTAGACAGCCTCAGCATCAGTACTGGCAAGTCTTTTGGCAACCATTATAGGTGAAACCTATTCCCCAGAATAGAATACGAGTAACAGAAAGAAAGGTTAAAGAGAAAAACCAACACATTGCATTGGGAGAGTATGGTATGGTTCTCTCTGGCTGATAATTTGCATTAACAGGTACTGGCCATGAGTATGTGGGGTAGTTGATTAAGGTACTGTTACAATATCTGTTTATTACACGTGTTTAGCTAGCTGTCTATCCACCTGTATATGTATCTTAATATTAAAAGAAATACTTTAGAAATAGCATGACAAAGGACTGAATAATGGGGACATATGTGAACCTTCATGCACGTCACCCACTCAAATTTAGGTGTGTGCTCCTCTCTTTTCTCTATTAGGTGAACTTCTACTCATGCTTAGGCCCTGTCGAAATGTTGCCTAAATCCCTACTATTTATTGTGTGCTCTGTGGACTAGCGCCATTGGTGTCTCCTTGGAGAATGGAAAACTTCAGCTCCTACCCCAGATCCACTGAATCAGAATCTGCATTTTTACAAAACCCCAAGGTGTTGTGGAAGCACATGAAAGCTTGAGAAGTACTGAGCTACTCTAGAAAGCCTCCTTTCACTGCTCTAGCAAAACAAATGCCTCTGCTTAGATAGTTGGTGTTATTTTAGTCTTCATTGCATTATATCCCGTGAACCTTTGATGGAAGCAGGCCCTTGACAGTGCTTGCTGAAATGCACTAGGATGTATTATGATTTCTGTTAACCATACACTCTAGATTAATTGACCCCAAACCTCCTTCTCTCCTTCAGAGATTCAAAGCACGAAAAGCCTGATTTTCTAGCCTCCCTCACAACTAGATATGACCATTGTCAGTTCTGCCAATGAGATGCAGGTGGAAGTCTGCTGGTGCCTTCTCGTCTCCCTTTTCTTCTTTTGCTTGAAATATAGTTGCAACACAGGAGGCACAGCTCGTGCTATCATGAGGTCAAAAGGCACAAGTCAAGGATGGCAGACCAAGAAGAGAGAAAAATCTGGATGCTTAGAGGTGTCTTTCTAACTGCAGACTGCTCCTCTATCCACTTCTTTTGTGAGGCAAACACATTTTTATGTGTTTAAGCTACTCTCAGTCAGTATGCTGTTAATCAAGTTCCCACAATAGAAAGTTTGGCCATGAGACACAAATATAGACAACTCGCAAGCAAGTAAGGATTTTTAGATTACCCCAAAATTCTAGTTGAACGCTTTGGTGAAGGTACAAATTTTAGAGTATCAAAGAAATTGGTCCGGCTCTCTGATCAGAACAGAAACCTCTCTCTGTGCTTTCCCAATATCTTGGCTGCCACAAAAATGGGACAGGGCAGCCACATGTAGAAGTTCTAAAAAGTATGGTAGTGTTGTTGACAGCAAGAGCTTTGTGAAAACACCTCTCAGTCTTCTGAGTTATGTTTAAGTCCAGCTATCCACTGACTCTTACACCGCCGGGATGCTTTGGGTCATTTCAGTCTCTCACTATTTCCCAAATCCCAGTTATGCACAAGCTACTTTTCATTGGCAAATACTATGCTGGCCAAATGACAAGACTGAGTGTTGAGGAGAAATTGCGTGTTTTTTTTCTGGCTTAGTCTGTGTGACATCTTGTTCCCCGTGTTCTGTGTAGTATTTTGACCTCACTGCATCGCCACATGGCTGTCAGAATCTAGCAGCTGTTTCATGGCCCATCACTGTCAAAACTACTCTGAGAATACAAACCATACAAGGGGAACAGTCCTGGAAACTTTATGCCTCTATTTTCTTGGTGTCATCTGCCTCTGACCCACAACCTGGTGTCTCCCAGAGTATATCAGGTTATCCTTTGTTATTTCGTGACGGAGCTTCACCCCTACCTAAAAGAACTACATTCTCAGACTATTTCAGATGGATGGTTTATCTAACAAATGCCAGGCAGAGACAGGCAATATCAGGAGCTTGGAGTCAAAATAAACATAACTGTAGACAATCACCCCAAAGTACATTCTTCTGAACACCTTCAACACCGAAAATTTTGTCCCTTGAAGTTCCATTTGAGTTTACAAACCTGACAAAAGTCATTTAGAGATAGATCTGGTCATCCGTCTGTGATTTGGCTCTTTGTAAAAAAATAAGGCTTTTTGTATCCAAATGAACAGACAAGATCTGCTCTTGTCCTCGTCTCTGAAGACAGCTTCAACAGGGAAGAGCCAATCTGCTTAAAGGAATGAAATATTGCTGAAGAACATTCCTATGGACTGCTCAAAAGGTCGCACTCTGAGATAGGAACTTATATCTATTAGATAATCAGTCTTGGGTCTTGAACTTTATCCTGTATCAGGATCCCCTGGGGACACAATCCCAGAGTTTTTGATTCTGAGGGTCTGGGATGGGAAATGATAATTGGTATTTCTAAGAACTTCCCAGGTGCCACTGATGTTGCTGGCCCAGAAGCGCATTTCGAATTTTGCTTTCATCCCGTAAAGTCAGCCTACTGCTTGACTGTTGATCTTGAGTTTTTCTTTTTTGAGAAGTATGACGCAGAATATAGCTAGCTTATAATGTACACTAATTTTCAATTATCTCAACCTCCCTTATGATCCCATGGCTCATAATGCACACTGGATCCCCGTGTATCCACAGGCAACCAAGTTACACATCTGATTAGAAGAAACCACTGCTGTCAGAGACTTAAGGGGCCAGAGTGGGCAGCGCAGAAGGTGAAGGTGTGAGCACCCTAAGTGCTTATTACAATTACTGCATGTGTCTGACAATCAGTCACCCTTTCTGAACCTTGTCAGTTAGCCCAGAAATAAATTTCTTTGGTTTCAACACTTAATATTTTAGTATTTGTAACTTTTGAAAGGAGCCTCAGTTCCTCCAGCCACACAGGTTTATCATATTTTCCAGGTTTGTATGGCCAGGTGTTTGAGCTAGATCTGTTCCTGTTTGCATTTTTCCTGCCTCCTACTTAGATACACAAATAGTGAGTTCCTGGCCTGAGGCACAAATAGGTGCATGTTCAAGATTTCTATAAGACGCCAGATTGATTTTCCTATTTCACTTTGACCAGAAAAGAAATCCCCTAGTAATTCCAGGGTATGAGGTAACTACATTATTAACTCTTGAAGTTTTGGCTATATATTAGAAATGTATTTGTCTCTTCAGCAACCCTTATTATTCAGAACTTTACTATTCTGTAGTTAGTTTAAAAAATCATGGTGGTGTTCAGAGGAACGTTAGTGTCCTTAGGAGGGCAGCTGCCCTCAGAGTGATGCCATCTGGCCCCTGTCCTGTCCCCAACAAGTGCCCTTTGCCATCTTACTCCACAAACTCCACAGTCAAGACAATCAACTCGCATCTAGCAGGCCCAGTGCCAGGCACAGCTGTGGAGCTGCAGGAGACTGAGTCCTGTCTCCTGGCCTAAGAGAGTTGGGCAAGATCTGGAAGGCCAGAAGAACATCAAGCAAAACTTTTCTAATCCATTCCTCTTTCTCTTTTTTCTCCTCAAATTCTTCCCCAAGAGAAGCCACACCCTGCGTTATGGACACGATGCCTCCTCATTTATAAAGCCACCCAATTCCACTAAGAGGACTACAGCTGGAAAACAACGGGTGCTCAGCAGAGATTTGTACACAGGAACTGAGAAAAAGACTCTGGTCTGACAGATTTTTTTCCTTTCATCTTTGCAGGTTCAGGGAATTTCAGAAACAAGACTCATTCCTCTTAGTTTGGCAATGCGGCATGTGTGTTTAGTGTTCTGAAGAGAGCTAAATAACCCCACAGTTTATAAATATTTGCATTCCATAATTGTTTAGGGCAGAAGCGGCTGAGTCGAGTCACCTAGGGCCGTGTTCCCGCTCTCGTCAGTGGCGAGCCGCTGAATGGTTAACAGGTCTCGTTTCCACCACTCAGTGGCTAATGGGCTCTCCTTCAGTCTGGTCACATCTCTCCTTCAAAATGGCACTTCACTGAGCCCCGCCTGTCTGCCTGCCTGTACCGCCAGTGACCTGAAGGGCTGCCTGAGAGACTGCCCAAATTAACGAGGATTGTGATCCCCCATTGCCAGCCACCGTGTTCTCTCTGGTCTCTCCTTTCCTTGCTTCTCCTAAACCATCTGGCCAAGATAAACCCAGATTGGATCCTTCGGAAGGGGAGCTTCCTTCCTGTCTGCTGACAGCCAGGATGGGAGTATTAGTGGATTAGACAAAAATATTGAGTGTGGCATGTTAATAGGGTTGTAACTCAGTTTGATGGGACAATTTGGGAACTGTAAGGCAACTGGAAATGAGGATACTTGAGACTAAGCATCATGATCTGCCTGAAATTGTATTTTTCTTCACAAGAAAACAAAGCCAGGCATTTTTCACCTATGACATGAGAGGATGGGAGGGTGTTTCTTCAAAAAGTTTCCTTTCATTCTGGTTTTGACATTGATTGATGGGTTTAACTTCAGAAAATTCCAGATGGATGAGGTTGGGTAAATTTCCTGGGGTTAAGGAAGTGATTTGTTTTTGAGGTTGTATTTTGGCTATTGGCACTCCTACTTAAACTGAAGATTCAACTTGTGACCTCAGCGGAAGATGGTCTACTTTATGGAGGTGCTGTGGGATCATGCTCCCACCTGGGGCCTATCCTGATACAGTCCTTGACTGAAATGCTCACACACATTGGTACTTCCCAGCCAGCTGTGGCTGCGGGTGTGTGGGGTGTTATACATGGTACAAGATGACCTCATCTCTTTACTATGCTTTGTTTTGATTAAAGTCATATTCTCAGTGCCCGCCCTGCCAGCCAGCACAGCAAGAAGGCTAACCTTAGTTGTTGGACTCTCTCCCTGCTGAGGAACATAGCAGGCTAAAGTCATACCCAGTTACCAAATTATCGTGGTTGCTGCTGGCAGTCTCACTATCCAGGCATCAGATTCTTTAATAATCTTGTAGTCTCTCTACTTTTGTGCTCCACCCATGACCTGGGAACTTTGCTGAGTTTGGAGGACCTTTGCCTGGGGTCTCGCTTCCTCAGGTGTACAAGACAGTCTTCTCCTTCCAAGTCCGGCCACTCTCTCAGGGTAGAGCCAGAGCTTTTCAATAGTGAGTGAACTTTACCCCTTTTCAAGCACAAAATCCTGTTTTCTTGCTTCACCCTCAAAGGCATTCCTCTATTTGCCTTTCTTCCTTTCTCAGGATACCTCACATCATATCCCCAGAGACCTTCAACTTATACAAGATGGGGAGGAGAGCTCATCCTCAACTTATACAAGACGGGGAGGAGAGCTCATCCTTCAAGTTCTGTACTTTAAGCTTTTATGGGTCAAGGAAATTCTAAGAGCCTATCAACTTGCTTGGAATAAAAACAGGAGGTGGAGTTTGGAAAATACGCAGAAGGCCAAACAAAAAAAAAATTGAAGTGGATTCAAGGTAATGCTGGAAAGAAGTGGAATTTCAGCACAGGATGATGTTACAAATGGGTGGAGGTGAATGAAAAGACAGAGAATCATCCTTTGGGAAGTGTGGTGTTGTGAGCATTGAATGTCCAATGGAAAGCAGACTTTCTCATGCACATAACATGAAGAACAAGGAAAGCGAGGAACCAGAGGAGGAGAAAAATGAAAACAAATTGGATTGGGATTTAGATGGGTGGAGAAATTGACAGGCTTAAAAATAGGAAGTGCTGGATTTTTTGGGGGGGATGTTATAAAGGGTGTTTGGGTAATTGTTAAATCAGGAAAATTAATTGTTAAATCAGGAAAATCAGGAAAAATCTAATAAAACTGAGTAATGATTTTCCCTTATAAATAATAGCTCATATTTTGGGGCAGTTTCACAAATAATAGCTCATATTTTGTAAGAGATATGCTACTCGTGAGTTCTATTCTCAGAATAAATAGCATGGTCCCTGGTTTGCAGTTGACAAAACTGAGGCTCTAGTCATATCAAAGACCTAGACAAAGATAGAGACTTGATTTGGGAGTAACCAAGCCTAGCACTCACTGACCCCAACTGGGCCAATTGCCCTGCCCTAAACTGCCCCAGGGATTAGATGGATCACATGCTGTGTTTGATTAGACCCGAGTTGCTTATATACCCATCCCTGCATCTGGATCTATACCACACATACACATGGACAGGGGGTGGTAGATTTCTAGAGGAAAATCAGAGTGCTCTTACTAAAAGAAAAGTGGTGAAATAATAGGTATCTCCCAAGAGACACAGAGAAGAGAAGCTGTTTTGGATACCCACCTATGTACCCCTGCCCCAGTGCAACCCTTTAAGCATCTCTCTGGAACCCTGTATTAGTCAGTTTTTCATTGCTGGAACAAAATATCTGACACCTGCAACTTAAAAGAGAACACAATTTTGGCTCACGGTTTCACTCCATGGTTGGCTAGCTCCAAGGTGGAAATGGCATGGACAAGGCATGGTGGAGGAAAGCTGCTCAACCCACGGCAGGCAGGAAAAAGTAAATTTTGAAGGATGAGCCACAGTAAGACATATCCCCTCTGAAGGCACACCCCCCCCACCTCTTCCAGCTGGTCCCACCTCCTAATAGCGCATTCTGGGATGAACTCATCAGTGGACTGATCCATTGTAAGTAGGGCACCCACATGATCTGATCGCCTTCTGAAGCTCCTCCTCTAAAGGCATGAGACATTTGGGAGATATTTTCCATCTAAACCACAGCAAATCCCTACAGACTGAAAAGCATATTTGAAACCACTGGCCTCGAACCAGTAAGGAGGATCTGGAAATAAGCACAGAAATTCCTTGAGCAACAAAACAGATGTTATCAAGTCTAAGCAATGAACCTCGTACACTTAATAAGGAGCTCTCAACCAGAAACTGCTTTTGGTTTTGCTTCAAACAATTTTAATAAGCTTGGTTATCTGGTTACCCCATCCCAAGCCAACCAAAGTTAACAAAGGGCACCTACTGGTCCCTGCAAAGTAATGTTACCATTGTTTCTCTTCTCTCTCATCTCCACTTAGCTGGGAAAGAAAGATTGGAACATAAATAGCGGTCATATAGCTCTCAGTTATATAGCCCTGAGAACTTCAAGTGTCCTTTAATGTCTGGCACAGACGATTTCCCAGTCACAAAGCTAGTTTTCCTAGGATAATTTCTGTTCCTTTTTGAACTGTAATTGTTTGTGAGAGCTATACATATGGTCAGATAATGCCACACAGTTTGTGTATTGTATTTGGCACTGTGAACATGGATTGAGCAGAGTCTGCCAACTTGAATTTTGTAGGTGGGTCAAGTGGATTGTGCAGGGTCTAACTCCCTCTCATTGGCTTTTAGTCTCATCTCTGCACTCCACCGAGAGTCCCGGTGTTGCCCAATGGGAATTTTGCCCCTCCTCAGTTAATGCAAACATATGTGAGCTCTGGCTCCCTAGGGATTTCCTACCCACAGAGGCAGACTCTCTTCCAATATTGTGCCTAGTGCCAATATCCACATCCACAGACAAAAGTATTCTGGAGAGAGCAATGATTTTTTTTAATTGTAGAAAGAGCCAAAGATATTCTCATGCTTCCATGGGGAAACTGACTCCCTGCGGATCTTCTGACACTCTGCAGCAGTGAATGTCAAGGTTGAGAGCTGGAGTTTGGGCTGGACAGATATGGATGCTGATCCCAACTCCATTGTTTACCACCCTGCCCCAGTTTAATTTTCCTTGACTATTCCATGTACCTACAGCCCAGTGCCTGCGAGGCTCTAGTGAAATGACATGCATGAAGTACTTAATGGCAGGGCAAGGGCCAGACAGAAACGCGCTCAGCAAATGTTAACACTTATACTTACTTATGCAATTTTTATCACTGAAAACACCTTGCAGCTACACGGGTAACTTGGGTGTGTAGAATACTCTGTCTCTGAACAATGTCAATGTGTTCTGTCAGAGGTTTTGTTTTGTTTCCTGAAATGTATATCTGAACGATCTCATGACAATCTTTAGAGTCTGAAAATCCTAGACTTAATCTTGATTTTGTTGCTTATTAACAGTGCAATTTAGGAAGCGCTCCTGTCTTGGTCTCACTGTCCACCAAGTAAAGTCTCAGTTAATTAATTGTAAATGTAGATAATAAAAGATCAACTTTGGAAGATAATTTTGACGAGTAAGTACACAGCAAACACTCAGAACGACTAATGACTACTGGTAAGTAACTTTGAATCCCAGTAGCTAGTTTTCTTTGATTGAATCTTGAGGTGAACAATACACTATTAGAGGTTCCTTGTTTGCTTTGATTTAGACACCTCATATGCACCAATATTCTGTGATTGCAATTTGACTTTTTTAGGGGGGTCTGGGGATCGAACTCAGAGCCTCGTGCTTGCCAGGCAAGTAGTCTACCACTTGAGCTAAATCCCCAGCCCCTGCAACTTGACATTTCTAATTGAGAATTTTGGAACTGGTAATGGTAACAATTTTGATATGGGAGAGAAGATGAACTTTAAAGAAGTCAGTATGTAATTTTTAATCATTGGATCTTAATCTACTGAGAGAGACCTGGGTTTGAAACATAACTCTGCTATTAAACTAGGTCTGCAATCTTGTTTCAACAACAAAAATTTCACTAAACTCCAGCTCGTCTATATAAAAAATGGTAAAATATTAATATCTTCCTCATAGTGCTGTGATGACTAAAAGGAATAATATATATTTTAGGTGCCTGGCATGTAGTAAACAAGTTAACCGTTCTAGTTGGTGAAACTTAACTTTGATAAAAATTATAAAAGAGAATTGGTAACAAAAGAAAGGAGAATTGTACCAAGTAAATATTTTTGCCTCTAGGGCAATGAACAAATGGTCTCTGACTCTCCATCACTCAAGCCACCTGGTCCCAGAAACAGTGACAGTAGAATTGGCAAATAAGGGCATTTTATTAACATATGGCCCTGGTTTCAAGATTAAACTTCAGACTATTGTGGAAAAAATAGCACAATCACTGAATTTAATCAGAACCCTTGTTGGGGTGGGCTGAAGGCACTAAGTATGGCTGGGAATCATCAGGAACAAGGCAACAATCCATTCAATTATAAGCTGCATTTGTGCAAGTGGTACCCATACTGAGGTCAGTGGGCTGAGGCACTTTGCTTAGTTGCTAGGCAACAAGGAATCTGCTATTCTGTAGCCCATCAATATCAACATGAAGCATTAATCAAACCACACTCCTGGTTCCACTTATGTGATGGTTACATGGAATTGCTGGGTAACAGAAAAAGGTTATGTAATGTGGAAAAAGTGAGAGTTGGTATTGTATAGCAGGTCTTCATCTTTGAAGCAGGAATAATTCAATAGAAAGATCGTCTCTTGGTTGTGGTTCCTGCTTAAATTGAAGATGTTGATGGAAGCATGCTAAGTGGCCCCAAGCCAAGTGTCTGCACCACAAGGTAAAGCAAAAGTTTGGATGTATTTCAGTTAATGTGATTCACATTTAAAAAGTAAATAATTCTTGTCCAAAACCATATATCTTTTTCTGGAGATTGAACCCAGGGGGTGCTGCAGTACATCTCTAGCCTTTTTCTGTTTTATTTTGAGATTCACCAAATTGCCCAGGCTTGCTGCAAATGTATGATCCTCCTGCCTTGGCCTCTGGATTAGCTGGGATTATAGGTGTGTGCCACCATTCTTGGACCAGAAGTACAGTTTTTGAGACTGAATTACACTGTGTATAAACGCATCAGTTTATCAAAATGTTCCTAGCAATAGTCCATTTTTACCTTTAGTTATCTCAGCAGCATACTCAATAATACGTTTCACTTTGATCATGCAAAAATTTAGCTTCTGTAGTTCCTAAACATTTCTCAATTCACTTATACTTCAGTGTGTTTTAAATTATAAAGGTACTTGCACTAGAGTTTATGTGGTTCTCTACTTAGGAATGAAATTAGCATTGTAGTAGGCTATCAAATAAATTATTAATTTAATCAGTGGTACCAATTGCTGCTTTGCTAAGCTATAGGAGAGTTGATGATGTGAAACCAAATAAACTAGTGTTTTGGTCTGATTTCTATAAATATGCTCCTACTAACTCAAGAATATCAAACAACTGATTAAGTGGAAATATAATTTTCAGCTGGAGAATTAGTGTAATCAAAGGTATAAGATCTCCGTGAATGTTGCCCAAAATAAAATAGTAGATATGACTTGCCACCATAAAATCCAAAAGACATTAGTTAAATAGCAATAGAACACTAGGGAGAACCAAAAGGGGGTATGTGGGGAGTTTTTAAAAATTCGAGTCAGTTGTGGGACAAGAAGAAGACATGAAGAAAAACTGCAGAAAACAGCCAGGCTGGTATACAGCTATAACCCCAGCACTTGGGGGTCTAGGGCAGGAGGATTGCTGTGAGTTGGAGGCCGACCTGGGCTACACAGTCAGTTGAAGGCCATCTTGAACTACATAGCAAGACCCTGTCTCAGACAGACAGACAGAGAGACAGCAATTGCAGAAAACAAAATAAAACACCACTGTGTACCAGAAACTTTGGGAAGGGGGAGAGTAACTGCAGGTGAGTAGTCAGCGGCTGCTCATCTATAGCATCGTCATCCCAGCTCTTTTGACACAAGTAGCCTTAGGCCCGGTCTTTCTTTTCTACTTCTAGTCTGCACATGGCTTTGTTTAGAGCTGGGCTACACACCTAGGCCACCAGACTCTTCAGGGATGTTGCCAGAGCTGTTCACGGTACCGCCCAAGGGCAGGATTTCCTCCACTGCTGCTGCAGTGTAAGGGAAAGAGTAAAGGAAAGGCAGGGACAGGAGTGCATTGGTGGGGCTCCTGGGTGGCTGCCTGGAACCCTGGCCAGGTAATTTAGCTATGCCAATTAGGCTGTGGCCAGCGAGCCAGCTTCAGGCGTCTGCCAGGTCAGGCCCAGGCTCCTCCTCAAGCTCCGCAGAATCTTGTTTGGGCCAGATACTCCAGCCCTGCTTTGCAGAGCTGCAAAACAGCTTGCTCTGAAAAATTAGGCTTGCTCATGTCCAAGATGACTTTGCCGATGTCTGAAAGGTTGCTTAAGGAGGAAAAATATGTCTAGTCAAAGTAGGGGAGAAAGGACCCAGAAAGGTGGTGAGTGATCAAACAGGCTGCGTGAAAACAGAATTTCTCAAAGGATCGGGGTGCATTCTCACATGAGCAACTCCTTGACCTTTATGCTGCTCTTAGTCACAGATTCTCTTTCTAGAGCAGGCCAGAAGAATTAAGAGAAAAGCAAATAAAATGACTCATAGAACCACCATGATTTTCACAAATATTTATTGAGCATTTTTTCTGCTTCAGGCACAGGGTTAGATTATTGTGTGCTGAGCATAAACTGAGTAAAATAGGTATGGCTGTTGCTTATTTTGAAAACTTGGGATTGCTCTAAAATAAAACATGAGCAAATAGAACCAAGAAGGACATTTAGAGCATAATATAGTTTAACAGAGTCATACATACTCAACTAAGGCAAAGATGGCTCAATCAGAGCAGATCTTTTAATAAAACTAACCACAGAAATAGGTCAAAGGAAAGAAGTCACTTTTTTTTTAACACATGTCAAAATTCATTGAACAGCCTCTGTAACCAACAAAAATTTTTAATAAAATAGTCCTATAAATATAAGGATCAGATATATCCTGCTTATGAAAATAATAGACATAAACATTGTAGAGGTGCTAATTCACCCTACATTTATTGATCAGTTAAAAGTGATATTAATCTCAATAACAAGGTTTTCCTTATTTTCTTTTTTCAGAACTTGACAGGCTTATTAGAAAAAGACAATATAAAAGTTAAACTAAATAAAACAAAATACAAATTAAATTGTAAAGGCTAGACTGAAAATTCTAAAAAATAAAAGTTCTGATAAGTATACCACCTCTTACAAAAATTAAAATTTAAAACTATAGCAATTAAACAGTTTTGCTCCGGCATAGAAAAATAAAACAAGAAATGGCAGAGTCTGGAAACAAATTTAAATGTCCAAGTAGAGTCACATAGGATTTTAGTATATTATTAAAAAGGATTTTTCTAACTAGAGGGAAAAAAACAGATTATTCAAAGAAATGGGTTTGAAACAACTACTTTGAAAAAAATAAGATCTTATTACTTCCTTTATATAGCTCAAAGATTAGTTCCTTTACCTAGCTCAAATATATATATATATACACACATATATATATATATATGTGTGTATATATATAAAATTTATTTAAAGAGTGAAGCTAATGAAGTACTAGAAGAAAACAAGAAAAGGAAAATCCCAGAATGGTGAAATTGTTCCTAAGCAAGACATTGAACACAAAAGTCAGACATGAAATGATACACTTAAATCCACAAAAATTAAATATTTTTGTATGGCCAAAATTAGTACAAAGTGGGAAAAATATTTCCAATACACATAACAAAATATAATTCATATTTTACTTTAACATTCCAGCCCAAACATGAAGCAATCAAAGTATTTATCAATAGACTTTATATACATATAGCTTTAGATATGTTAATATAGATGTTCAAGATATATTAAGTTTAAAATGAAAAAATAAATTAGTGTTAATCAATTTGCTAAAAACTAAGATATCAAGTAAGTACCTGTATATGAACACACTGTTTGTGTAAGGACATTTATAAAGCTGTTAAACTATAGCTATGTTTGAGAAATTGGGTTTAGGGTGTAGGTTATGGAAGGGAAGCATTTACCTTTCATCTTTATGTATCGTTTTCCATTTTTACTATTCATACTTATTATTTTAATGATAAAAAGAAGGCCATGGGGTTCCAGGTTTCTCTCATATGAGAAATGCAAAAAATAAATAAAGAGAAAAATAATAGACAGATAATAGGAAGTAGGGAGAAAGATCTTTCTCAAATGAGAAGGGGATCAAAGGATGGAAGGAAGGAGTGATGGAAGGAGGGGAGGAGGGAAGGGGAGAAAAAAGGATTGAGATGTGTTATGTACGTGTACCAGCTGCACACAAGGAATTTAACTATTATGTACTGCAAACAAGTACTGATAATAAATAAAAACTGAAAAAAGAAGGACCTTTTCTCTTTGCTACAATATGCTTCTAAATAAAGATTACTCATGTAATACAATAGCATTGTTTTGGATAAAGGCTGGTGTGATAAAAATGTAGACTTCGCCATGTAAACTCTCACTTCTCTGAATAAAAATAACCTCCAGTCAGGCGTAAGGGTGGAGCTTGGTGGTAGCACACTTGCCCAGCACACATAAAGTGCAAGCCTTGATTGCCAGCGCTACACCAACAGAACAGAAACAGCCTCCAATCTTTGTGAACTCTGTTTAAGAGGTGAGCGGGTATTCAATGATATTCCAAAAGGATTTAGTTCTTACACAGAATTGGATAAATTTCAAAATGTGTTTTTTTTTTCAAAAGAAATGGAGCTCCAGACTCCATTTTTGGAGCGAGGTTTGGGCTTGCAGGTCAGGTGCTTCCCGGGGTGGATCTGCGCTGGCTCCGCCCCCTCCCAGGGAAGACAGCTCCAGACTCCATCTAGGATGGAGGCTTGAGCTTGCAGGTCAGGCCGCTTCCTGGTGCGGATTTGCGCTGGCTTGGCCCACGCACCGGCAGGGTGAACGTCAAATAAGGTGAGAAACACCTTGCACTGAAAGCACTGTTACCTCTCTCTCTCAGTGTTTTTTGTTGTTGTTGTTTTGGTGTTTTTTTTTTTTTTTTCTTTTCCCATTTCTCTTCTGATATAAGCCATCACTATCTGGTAAAGCCAACAATACCCACACCACTAAAGAACTTTTAGAGACATAAACTATAAGGAGATGTGGGCGGGCTACCAAAGATCCCCCAGAGAGCTGCAGTCTGACAACTGCCCTCAGACTCCATGCTTGGAGGCCAGGATCAACATAGTACCCAGCACTGACCACTGCAGGCTCGGTAGGGCTAATGAGCACAGAATCAGGTTTCGGCTGGTGCCCCCCACAGAGTGGTGGCCATCAGAGAAATCCCACTGTATGTGTATGTAAAATAAGGAGAAACAAAACCCTTATTTTCTCTTTCTCTTATTCATCCTGATACCTGTCCAATACATTCTCTTGTCTACATATTCTTTCTTGTTTTTGTTGTTTTGATTTTTACTTTTATTGACTCCTGCTTGGCTCATATCTTTCCTTCCTTAAGCAAATGCTGTTTTTCCTTTTCTTCTTGTTTTCTCTCTCCTTTTCCTCTTTCATATGAGTAAAT